>JBBPDC010169210.1:0-17320 GCA_037974485.1 Hemigrammopetersius urotaenia | reverse complement strand
ATCCTTATTAAGCCAAGCACAAGAAGTTTCATACTGAAAAAATACTTTTAACTATGTTTTTTAGATTTTTAAAATTTAAAATGGGTCAATTTGACCCGCAACATAACAGGAGGGTTAACACAAATGTGCACTGATCTGTTTTGCTTCTGTAAATATCTGTTTACTATTAAACTACACATTCTCTGTCTTGTTGCTGCTACATTTGCACAGTTCCTCTGTTCTGCAGTTTTCCACATGTAACTCTCTGCTGCTATAATACAATATCTGTCATAACACCTTGTCCATACAAACCAGTATTGCGTTCTACAGCACAAATTGCCGTGTTGTCCTGTTTTGTTGCTCGTGTTTTTCTTGTACCCTCTTTAAGTTTGCACTCTGTATATTTTTGTCTTGTCTGTGGTATTTCTTTTTCTGTTCTTGTGTTGCACCATGGTCCTGGAGGATTGTTTCCCATGTAATGGTAACTCTGGTTTACCACTGGTTTAAAGGAAAATGTCAGTTTATTTTATGCATGCTTTGGCAAGACCCGGATTTTATAAACATTTTATTAAACATAAGTACTATATTTACTGTACCTCGAATAGATCAAATTGTTCTTGAAATGCCTGAATGCTTGTGCTTTAAGTAGTCCACGGGGGCACTGATATCATGCCTGTAGAAACATATAACCATGGAAGCATGTATACCTCATAGATCTAAAGAACTCTGAAGTTAGTAAGTACTGCAATTCAAGCTAATGCTTAACATCTTCTCCTGACTACCAGTTAATACTACCTGCAAGTCACATTCATAGTTATAGACAAATGCTGACTGTATATTCACACCTGTCAATAAATAACTTTAACGTCCTTATTGCCTGTGTTGTACTTTACAGGCTCTTATACATGCTGACTCTATAGAAAATGGGTGTTATTTGCATTTAATGTTGGAGATCCCACTAAATTGACATGGGAGTATATGAATTAGAAGACACAGCACCGAATATCATGGTTCATGTTATTGTTTCAAACCATCTATTTTATTGGGTGGCATTGAAGTGGTAATAAATGTAATTCATCAACACCACTCTCTCTTCATCACTGAACTTTCATTTTCAGTTTAGGTTATGACTATATTAAATCTTGCACCTCATAAGTGTGAGATTAGTTGGTGGGGCTACACAACATGCAAGCTGTAGTTTTATGGTCTTAGTAAATCAAACATTAAATTCCAGTAAGTGCATGTTCAGGTTCACATTCAGGTACATTTTGCACTGTCCCTTGCTTGGATGGGTTTTGGCCAATAAAAGCCCAATACAATTTTATTTCCATGTAAAACAAATATTGCCTATATAATGTAAATGAAGTGAAAGTCAAGACCTGCATCTATGGCAGTGTTCCAGTGCTCAATGAACCCCCACCGCCTTTTCTTAAAGAGTGTAGCACATTCCAACCCTTGCAGTCATTTGCACCATGTACAAATCCATCAGCACTAGGTGAGTTGGATGCAGACAGACAAAACCGCACACAACAGAGCAGACCAGGAGAATCGATCATCTATGCAATGATCTGTCCTTTGCAGAAGCCAAAAAATATGCAGATGCTCTGTGACAGAAGCTCAGTCTCCTGATGAGATATTCTCAATCATGGGCAGTCGTCTTTCTTGGGTATTCTATTCGGGTCCTATTATTTCACACTATATCAAACGATTTTGCCACATTCTCCACTCCAGCCCTGAGAGCTGTGATTGCATCACAGCAGGGAGAAGTAATTGGCACCTCAGCTCAGAGCAGACATCTAAAATTAGTATTTTAAAAATTAATCAGGGCAGAGGAGGCCCTTTATTGAGGTAGCCTGCATCTCACTGCTGTCCCTTTGCCAACTGCACTAGCCACTCTGTATTGTGACTGAGTCAAGTGACTTTAGAGAAACAAAACAAGAAATTGTATCCTGAAAAAGCAAGATTGATTGTATGAAAAAGGGAGATAATGCATACCTGCGTAAAAACAAACAGCAGCCTTGAAACCTGGCCAGCTCTCCAATTTAATCAGAGTGAGTAAATATTTTAATTCCAGCTCCTGAAGAAGTCATTAGGTGTGCTCAACATATGCTCTCTCCTTGAAATGAGGAATTTTGGGTTTCGCTAGGAGAGGTAATGATCATCACTCACGCTGTCACTGTGTATTGCCCACTGTACTTTAACATAATGCATACTTGCAGAATAAAGCAGAGGAAAATGGTAGCGTTTTGTCATTCCCGGGAGCACAGAGTGGGCTTTACCAATGAGCAACGCTTGATCAATGGTCTGGAACAGGTCGTTTGTTAGAGGCAACCATGACAATTAGCTTAACTCTCGGACAGCAGCAGGAACAGCTGATCAACAGCATATGATAGTTTTGTACGAAGATCGAGGAACAGCCTGAGGCACAGAAGAAAGGTCATTCTCTTTATACATATTACATTCTTAACGTCTAGACACTTGCTTAAATTTATCTTACATTAAAGGGGTGAGTTGGATGGATGGGATAGATAGGATGGATGACATGGATGGATGGATTGGATCAATGGTTAAAGGGATGGATGGAATGGATGGATGGGTGTTGCCAGCCATTGTTATGCAAACAGAGTTCCTTCCCTTCTGGAAGCGAAAGTAAACTGTTAGTCATTAAGCATATGTACAGTACTTCAAGAATGTTTAATGCTTATTATGCTTTATTTAGTGCAATTGTCATAAGAAACTTTGTGTAACAGAATAAACACAAACAGGAATGTAGTATCAAGATATTTTGTTTTTAAGTCATGAATATCTTGCTTAGCAAAATACAGGTAGAGGAACATGTTTCATAGCTTTTTGCTTTACTGCAGCCATTGCATGGATTTGTTCAATTCCATCAGCAGCTCATGATTTACTGAATGAAGGACTGATTAGACCCAGATGATAAACGTACGGCCTAAACGTACATCCATAAACACACAGGAACACCATAGTGAGTGCACAACAGAATTTATTTAATTTATTTAAAGACATAACAAAACCACGACCACTCTGATCTGAAACTTTAACCCAGGCTCTCCACTCTACCTCCCTCTCAGCCCCCCTCCTTTTTCTGGTCACTCTCTCCAGTCTCTTTTCCCTTCCTCTGCCTGAGAGCCTGTTTCATATATATACAAACTGAACAGCACATCGCTAACTAATTGCGGGAACAAAGCACAAAGCAACCCATGACTGCAGCATAATATATTGTTTGCAGTTTAAATTCTTGTATTCACAATATAGCTACAATCTTTTTAAAGTAAATACTGTCTGTCTAGGCAGTACTACAGCATAAGCGTGATATATAGGACATGCTTTTTAAATAATGCTTACAGTAAGAGGCTGTTTCTTTGTATATAAAGTACTGAAAGGACAATTGAATTTTCAGTCAGTATTTTCATACCAGTTCAGTAAGCTCCATCCATAACCTGCCCAACTGCTCCATAAATGACTTCACATTTTCACACAAACTACTCTTTGCTACCAAACAAACTACATGGAAGCCAATGGTCCACTCTCCCATTATATATTGCTGTTTGTAAATTGTGTTCATAATCTACAACACAGCAGCAGCTACTGTAATTAATAACAATGCTCAGGTCCCTTAGTTCTTCCTGTTTGTTCCGTTTCGGAATCATATCTAAATTAAGATCTGTTGTCTCTAAGACTGAGATGGAAATGGTTATTCATGCTTTTATCTCATCATGCATTGATTTTTGCAACTCTCTTTTGACTTGTTTTAAGTAAATCTGGTTTAGCTCGCCTTCAGACCATCCAGAACACTGCTGCCAAGCTTTCAACTCGTTCCCAGAAGTGGACTTACATTTCTACTGTTTTACTTTCTCTGTATTGGCTCCCAGTGGAATATAGGATACGGTATAAAATCCTCATTCTCTCTTCCAGAGCCCTACATGGTCAGGCTCCTCAATGCATTGCGTACCTCCTGCAGCATTGCACCACTAGTTAAGCCCCGAGATCCACCCAACAAGGCCTTGCACAAGACTCATGGGGATTGAGTCTTCCGCCTGTACAGAGGCTGGTGCAATTGGTCAAACAGTTTAATGCCCAGCTTAAGACATTTTCAGACCAAGTCTTTGGGTAGCTTTTGTTTTATCTTATTTTATATTATTGTATTAATTAGTGCATCTTTGTTTTATTTTATATTCTGCATTTTTTCAACTTCTATAGGATTCAATTGTTCAGCGCTTTGTGATGTCTGTGGGTCTAAAGCTCATTATAAAATAACTTCACATCCTCACTTATATGCACTGACATTTGTTTTCTATGAAGACTCTCTTCATTTTCATAGTATTTTGGTGTTGCTGCATTTTCTTTCTTTTTTTTTGCACAGTTCAGTGCACTATTTACTGCTGCCTAATACTGTGTGTACTGTCATATACTGTTTATATTGTGCTTCCTCTTCACACTGTTGTTATTTACAGCACTTTTCCGTACTGTATTGATTCTGGTATAGCACAGCACATCTTTGCTGTGACACTATTTATTACTGTCAGCACTGCCCACATTGTCCATTACTTTTTTGTGTACTACTTTATTGGTATTTTATGTCATTATTTTGCAGCAAAAAAAAACTTAATCATGTTGTGCAATGAGAAAATGGTCAACAAATTCTGTTCTGCTGTGTATTCCTATTTAAATTATCTACACATGCTTTGATTAGGTTTGAGATATTAGATTTACAGTTTAGGTGAGATTTAACAGAATCGTTTATATGCAAATTAAAATTCAGCTGCATAGACATTTACTTGAAAGACAAGGCGTGCATCTAAATAAGTGTTACTGAGATTTTCTATGTAGATCTGTTTGGGTTTTATAGAGGAACGTAGAAGTAGTAACACTACTCTTTCCTGGGAGCAAACAGTATAGTAATTTAATGACATTTGCAACTGAAACAAAGAACCTCTGCTATATGAGATCGACTTTTCAGTGCAGTGTGAAATAGACTAGCTTGTCCAGAAGAAAGATGCCAACACACAAGTTTGGTGATATTATGGTTGCCAAACAAACGGCTATTTCAACCATATACACGGTACACAAAGAAATAAAACAGTGTTTCTCCAGCTCTGTGGTTCAACACAAGAGACAACACCAGTCTACATAAGTATTGCCAGGGAAGAACTACACAGAATTCAAAAAGAAAGAAAGTTCCTTAAAGCACAAGAGTAGCCAATACAAGAAAACAGGACAGAACAGCACAAACAGCAGAAATAATACAGAGAGTGAATACAGTATTAAGTTACGTACCCATTCTATCAGGTAAATAAATGTGCAAAAGCATTAATGAATGGCAACAATTTCACTGGGCAAAAACTACCACCAACAACATAAAAATACCTTAAAATATTTAATATTTGTGTGTGTGTGTGTGTGTGTGTGTGTGTGTGCGCGCGCTTCTGTGTTTAGAAGTGAGAAACAGTTTAGTAGTCAGAAACCATTATTTGTCAAGTTTTGAAACACTTTAATGCTGTCTTATACACTGTGCCGGTGCATAGAAGTTAAATTTTTGGTCTTGTACAACAAATCAGAACCCTTCTGTTACTGTTCCAGTCCAAACAAACATGCATAAAGCAGAAAAACATTTTGCTAGCAGCATACAGACTATAAAGGACAAATATGGAAGACTGTATTGTTATATTGAACATATTGCTTCTGTCCAAAAAATATCAAGTACTGTATCTCCAAAATGAGAACATTACAGAAGAAGGCAAAAGCATTCTTTCCTTTTATTGTATTTTCTGGTAAAAAATATTATATTATAAACAATTTGTAGTGTTTGTTATGTAATACAATATAAAATGTTCAATATTTTTCTTGGAGATGTTTTTGTTTGTACACTGAGAATATGCAAAATAAGTGAAAAACAACAGTCTTGGTCTTATGATAGCGCTCCTGTTTAGTAAATTTTGATGGTGCTTTATTTCATTTTTATTACAAAAAAAAAGCATATTTTTCTTTGTCATGCTTGATCTGTCTTTATATCTGTCAAAGCCTAACTCAAACATATACAGTACATACAAACACAAACACATCTATAACCCCAATAACATCTGAAGGACAGAGTCAGCCTATGTGCTGTTCAGATTCAGAGACTGTAGAGCTCCCCAGAGCGGGCCGGAATATTGTTTCAAAGAGCCCAAAGGAAATCAGCCCTTTCCCTTTCTCCACACTATACTTACTGGCAGCCCTGATCAAATAGTCAGGATGGACTCTTTCATCTTTCCTCGCTGTATACTAACTTTAGAAAAGTTTCAGCCCACCACAAGCCATCAGGTACTACTCAGTAAAACAGCCTCCAGGTAGCATAAAAGCTGTAGAAATGTGACAGAGGGAAGGAGAATAAAAGAGACCTTTAAGGCATTTGATGGCTTTCAAGCTTGAACTTCACTTCACAGTAGAAATGCTGATGCAAATTGAAATTTTAGCTTACTTTTGCAGGGTGCCACACGACTGTGCAGAATTTAATATACTTAATATACTGCACAATGCTTATGCCAGGATGAACAAAATGTGCAATACGTTTTGAGATTCTGCACCTCTGAAAGTTTCCAAGCCGATGCAAATCATTAGGCAAAGTTCTAGTGCAACTTCATTTCATTTTTTTCTCATTCAGGACTAATCCACATGAGCCTTAACATTTTTGATTAATGTGCAGCCGACCATTTCCAGATTTGACCGTCACTCCCACAGTCAATTTCATATGGTCTCCCTCTCTACCGTTTTCATAAACGTTGGGTTTGGTATTCACACTGGGCATAATGCTAGCTCTGCTAATCTAGCCCCGTTAGCCGTGCTGTATCCTAATGTCATTTGTTCTTTTGTTTTAGTGAGAATCTGAAATTCTTTCTCTGTGCCTTCGTATGTTTCCACTGTTTTCCACGGTTGGCTTCTTGAGCGCAGTGCCCGTGGAATAGCCTAAGATACTGTCTGCATCTACAGCCCTGCTCATTTAGGTGAGGTCAAGAAGGTTAAGTTCACCAATCTGAAGCCCTGATTGAGTCCTTTGGGGAATTCAGAGTCAGCTGGACCTCCAGAGATCCAATCAGGTGACCTCACACAAACAAGTCACAGAGGGACCAAAAGGTTTTTTAAACAGGATTCAATCAGCTCTAGTTCTTTCGGAGCAACAGTGGAGGCATCTTAGCTCGGGAGAGTGGTCTATAGACCCTCATCTCGGAGGGATTGTTATATGTGAATGCTCAGGTGGCTGGCAGATTGGCGTCAATCGTTCTCACGTTTGTCTCTCTACAATTGGCATGCTCATTCTTCTGTTGATCGACTGCAGAGATGTATAAAAGTCATCAATCTGTTCTTTTTCCCCATTCTTTCTTCTCTCTGACTGGCTCATCACTTTTTTCAGAGAAAGCACTTATGCAGAATGGATTGGCATTGGCTTAATTCCCTTTATTCAATGCATTTTCAAATAGGCTACATTCTCCACACATGAATCTCAGACAACGACACCAAAGTTGGCAATTCAGGCAAAGCAGCTTTCTATTTGTTTCAACTTCTCTAGAGTCTACTTTGTTACAGGCCACGCATGGCATGAATGTTTATACATCAATTGCCAAATCTATGTTAGCTCAAAATTCCAAAGCAATACAAAACTGTTACAGAGATAGACCAGCGATAATGAACAAAAGGCCCTTTTTGTTCCTGAGAAGGAATTCATCTCGGATTTGTATGCCTCAGAATTAAACATCTACAAAGTTGTAACTAAGATATTTATGTCTGGGGGAAAAAATAAATTGTGAATATCAGTAGAATTTGTACATACTTAGGCATACACAGGCACATAGTTCTTCACACACACAAACACAAAAAACTGAATGGAAAGGACTGAATTAAAGCACAAAGATGTAGCTTTCTTAAAGTCTCGCATCACAAACTCTATTTTGGCTGTTGCAATTTCTTAAATAGGCCAGCATGCCCTTAGAGCAGATAATAAGCCCAAAGGGACACTTGCTGCTTGCATAGGCATTTACAGAAATATCCCAAACCAAATGCAAAGCACTGAGAGATTATTCTAATAAAGTACTTACTCCAATTTACCAAGTCTGACAACAAACAGTGACTGTGATATTTAACACATATGAAAAGCTTTTTTTGCGCTAACATAGCTGACATTGTTCTAGTTAATGTATGTTTTTCAAAAATCAAGTTCATCTAATCCTTCCGGCTGACTTAACATGAACCAGGGCTGGACTGGCCCTCTGGCATACCGGGCATTGGCCGGTGGGCCGATGGTAAATTTGGGCCGACGCAGAATCCTGTCAACAAAAGATTAATTAAAGATTTGCACTTGGGTTGATTTGTATGGAAGTTCTTGATTAATACACCACTATGTTGGCCACACCCACTGGTGAGAAACGTCACTAGGTCTGTAATTAGCACCTCTTTTATTAAAACTGCCCCTAATCATCTTATCCAGGAATTCCACTACTATTCAATTAACTGTTCAAAAGTTCTACAAATAATCGCTGACCTCCCACCGACGGCAGGGCAGGAACACAATGTGCTCGACAAACAAGTCTCACGAGGTCTCACAACATCCAGCTCACTCACTGTTGAGACACAAAAACTGTACATACAATCTGAGACACAACAGAGCGGTCTGTATCAAAACAAAAACACTGAACACAGTTAGACTGACGGACACTGAACACTTACAAATAGCACCACACTACCTCACCTCATAACAAACTACCACACACACATCACTTGTACTGTACAAGGTGAACAAGTCATTGTCTGTTTAATATGCGAACTGAGGCAGTTCGATTTGTGAAACTTCAGGTACAATATCAGGTGCAATACTCAAAATGTGAATTATTCAAAATGTGCAATATTCAAAATGTGCAATATTCAAAATGTGCAATATTCAAAATGTGCAATATTCAAAATGTGATAGTAAAATGTGCAATACTGAAAATGTGCAATATTAAAATGTGCGAGTACTTGTTTTTAAAAAAAAATCCTTTGTAGATAATCCTCTTGTACAGTGATCCTTATATCTTTATATATCTTTATTTTATATATTGTTTACTACTAGTAGATTGCTCTATTCTCTGCTTTGTTTTTCTCTTTTCTACCTATCAAAAAATGTAACCTGACTCGGAGAGCTTTGCGCAAGAATTCCAATGTGCATGGACTGCTGGTTTTGTGCACAAATGGCAAATAGAAATCTTGAATCTTGAATCTTGAATCCTATAAGAAAGTTCAAGTTCACATCAGCCTGGAGAGCTGTCAGAAAAGTTGAGCAAAATGAAACAGTACTCCATATTGTTAACAAAGAGCTAATTAATTCTAACGAGCCAAGTGCCAGCATTCTTCATCACCAGGTGAGCTGGAGACAGCCACAGTAATTTAGCTTAGTGGAGCTCTGGCTGAATAGGCTGCTCTCAAAAGATTGCCAGAGCCCCTCAGTGAATGGCAGGCAGAAATCAATCTCTCCTGCAGTCTCTTTAGCCATCAGGTGGGGCAGAATCTGGTGTGGTTTGGGGCCATTTGTGAGACTGGGAACCGCAGAACAGTGTCCACTAGAAGAGTGATATCATGTAGGAAAAGGCTCTACAATGTAATTAGAGGTGCTGTTAAAGAAGTGTTAAAAGAATGTGTCAGCTAATGAGCATACGTCCTAGAGAAGCCAGGTGTGTACCACTGCTAGTTCCCAGTAATAAGAGGTTTTACTAGCCCTAGCCTGTTACTAGGGTGAATCAGACATGGCATCTATGCTGAAATTTGTTTAAATGTACAGATTTAATGTGCTAAGTATAGGCTAAGTATAGTCAGAGCCCCTCCTTCTATAATTAATGCTTACTTGTGAGACAAGAGGGACATCATTTTCCATTAAATGCCAAATTTCAACTTCTGTCAGCAAGCTACCATGTTCTTGGCTTATCTGTCTTGGAGTAGTCAATGGCTTCTACTCGCCATGGAAATATTCGCACTGATACCAGCGCAAATGACAGGCCCTCTGCACCACCTGACAGCTTCATTTGCGTATAATTACTTACACTCGCTCAGGTGCTCTGAAGACATTTGTCACTGAGACATTCGCATTACTAGATTAGATTAATTTGTCACTATTCGCCTGGTGTGCGCTGTCCCTTTTGCTCTGCCCAGTGTGACCCATACAGTGTGGCGGGATGAGCTATGGTGCCTTCGAAACAAATGAAGACTTTAGTTCGTTTCCCAACGGGATCCTGCCATGTTTTACTGTCCTTGGCCTCAGACTCTTTCTGCAGAAAGTCTGCTTGCTCCTGGTCCTTTCCCATGGGAGCTTGCACCTGAAGGATCGATCTTGCTCCCTCTGCCCTGCCTGGCTGCAGTAACTAGCGGCTGCTCCCCTGCCCCATTATGGGAATAGCTTCCTAATGAACCTTCCACTGTAGAGGAAGTGATTAATAGGAGCAGCAGGTCTACATTGCATTTGGCAGCTCTCAGGGAGCCTAGGCTTAACTTAAACTCAGGAAATGCATCAGAATTTAAGGGGGAGTCAAGTGCTAGCATGGAAAAAAAAAGCATTCCAACAAAATGAGAGGCCCGTAAACCTGTTGCACATCTTTGGATGTAGGACACATTTCCTTGGAAGTTTTATGATAACCAAATATGAACTGTATTATTTACAGCTAATTCTAATGCAGATTTAAAGGCAATTGACAAACAACTTTAAGTTGTTAATTAACAGCAGTATATCTTGATGTTTACTTATTTTTATTTAGTTATTTTTTTGCCAGGGTCCCATGGTGGTTGCCTCACACGTCCACAGACATGCATCAGGTGCATTGGGGATTCTAAATTGACCATATGTGTGAGTGAATTGTGTATGTATGCCCTTGCAGTGGGCTGGCACTAAACCTAGGGTGAGTCTTGCTTCACTCCTTTAGACCCCAGGACAGTTTCTATGTACCTGCAACCCTAATGAGAATTAAGCAGTTACAGTGAATGAATTCATGATTTTTTTGTCCCATGTGCCCAAGTCAACTCTGAAATGTTCCATCTGCAGGGGCCATCAGCCTGGAACAACAAGTAGGGCAGAATAGCATGGCAGAATTCCATCTGACTACGATCAAACCCACAGCTCACCCCTACCCCAAAGCTTAGTCATCAAACCAGCTCACTAGTTTAGACCATATGGACATACAAGCCCACAAATAAAAGGGCCTTTGTAAATACGTGATCAATAAGAATCTTGGAAAGACAATAGCATGAATATCTGCTATCAATAAGACGTACTAAGGCGAACAGCCTTTGATGTTATGCATGTCAATGACTTCCATTGAAAGCCGAGTAACAGAAATGTTCTGCAAAAACTACAGGAGCCATATGTCGGTGAAAACAAGAACCCTCGTCAGCTCTAAACCCTGGGGTTCCCTTCATGCACTATTCATCCCCAGCGCGCCATCTTATCTCCGCATATGGCATCACTACAGCTAAGTCGGCGCAAATTTCTCTGGGGAGCTGCTCCAGGCAACAGTACCTTCTGGCAGAATGCTCCTCACAACAAAAAGAAGTTCATGCACAGAGACTATATTAGCAGGGTCTCAAAGGAAGCACAACTACACAAGAAAGCAGTTTAGGATTTTTGCTGTGCGATTCCATCCAGCGTTTCACTTATGCAGGAAGCATACCCAGGTTGAACCCTTGTAATGCCAGTTGCGTGACAAATTGCTCACCTAGCCAAATAGTGACATGCCTTGGTGATTTTAATAAGTCGTACCTCTCTCTGTGTTCTAATTCACCGGAGAGTGAAGATCTGAGGACACTGCAAATGCAGGTTCAATCAAATAATATGTGGAATGCACAGACACATTCTCCATTAAGCTCTCTACTGCATAACCACTCACAGGTTTCATTTCAGGAGTGGATCTATAGAACAAAAAATTATGACATGCTGGGGAAGAAAATAGCAGCTAGTGAGACATGGAAGGCCAAGTATGCAAGTTTTAATAAAATACATTATTAATAGCTGATTTTTGACTAGTGGGACATCAACTGGCACACTGAAGTACCAATCTACTACCAATCTAAGTAAAACCTCATACACACAAACTGATAAGGCCTGGTCCTTGGGCATTTGCCTAGAGTATTAAACATTTTAGCACAAAATGCCAAAAAACGTGTTTTGTAATGTGCATTTTTTAAAGTAATGTTATGTAAATGAGTCCCTGCCTCACACTCCTTGGTCCAGGATAAGCACCAGGTACCCATGACCCTAATAAGTAGTAAGCGATTACAGAAAAAGGAATGAATTAGGTTCATATGACAATTTTTATCCTGATAATGTAGAAAAACAAACGCTATTTCTATTCCCCTCATTTTTACCATCTCTCTCTCTTTCCCTCTCACACACTCATGCACACACACATATACACACACACACAAACCTCTGTCTATTTCAATCACATACACACATGTTCTCAGCTCCTGAAGCCTCGCTGACACAGGGGCAGCGAAGTGGAGATCTGCTCTCCACAAGGCAAGAGGCTCTCTGCGGGTTGTCAATAGCTGATTACAGTGGGAACTGCGGCACGATGAGTTAATGACACACACTCTGGGCGCACCAGATGCTCCAGCTGTCTCTGACACCACAGGGTCCTCCACAGACAAAACCTTTCTCCACTCATACATTCATCACCTCTTCACCAGGGCCAAGGACTATGGGGCTAAATCATTCATTAGTCCATATCTAGTCAAATAAAGACGCAGCATTGCAAAGCTGTAGTGATTACTAGATTAGAGGCCATTGTGCACACGAGTTAATAAAACAAAGATTAAACAGTGGGGGGATTCAGCTTCTGTCTTATTTGAGAATGTTTTTTCGAATGGCTTTATGCCTCCGTTCTCCTCATTCGTTGGGATTACAGAAGAACTTCAAAATGTTCAAATATGTGTGGGGTTTTTGTTCGTTTATGTTTTTTTATAAGAAAAAGCTCTTTGGCTAACTAAAAGGAAGCTGGACTGTATGGCACTTCTTTACATCTACAAAACCAGAAAAGGGAAGGGAAGACCTTCCGAAGATGCATGTCCATTGGCCTTAAAGTAATCAGCCAATTTAGCCAAGTAATTACATTTGTTGCTGCACTTTTCAAATAATTAATTTTGTAATTATGTAATAATAATGTTTTTATGATCTTGTCATGTCTCGGCCAGGGGGCCACTGTTTTGGGATTGTTTTGGGGGCTTTTATTTTGACGCTCGTGTTTGTTTTGTATCTTGTGTCCCAGTGTCAGCTGTCTTGTGTTTAGTTTAGTGATTGTACGTTGTGATTGGTTTCTGTCTGAGTCTGTCGTGTATTTAAGTTCAGTTTATGTGGACCTCAGCGTCGGTCCATCGCCTCGTTTAAAGTGTCACATCCCTGTTTTTCTTGTATCGGCCATCGAGCCAGGTTTGTGTTTTCTGTTTATGTTTTGCTTTAATAAAGAAATCACAGTTATGGATGCCTGCCTGCCTGCATGTGGTCAATGGGAAATTTTCCCAAATAAGTAGTAGCTTTCACTGCAGAAAAAGGCATGACAAATTCTGATCTTTGGAAACCAAAGCACTGTGTTCTATTCCTAATTCAACTTATCTGCTAATTAGCGAATCACTTGTAATGTGAATAACTGAACTGCATAACTGAAACGAAATAAACTAGACCTCCCTGGCCTAGATAATTAAGAAGCAATGTCTTAAAGTGATGACATTTAAATCATTCTTGATGTGTTGACTAATGTAAAAATCCAACATCCGCTAGCTACAACATACTTGCCACTCTTTTACCAGCCAAGATTTGACCCTTTAACTCTGCCTTTTTTTTTTGTATTTTTTGTCATTTTCTTCAATGCGCTACATAATGAAAATAAATGGTGCAGCCCAGTCCCACTGCAAAAACAAACATGACAGACTAATGTAAAATAAAGCAAACAAAACCAATGCTTTGTACACAGAACTGTTTGGGCAAACTTTAACAGCACAGGTCTCCTCAAAGCCACCTCGAAGTGAATAAAAATGCGCTCTAGGTCACAAAAACCCAATTCCAGTCACAGAGGGGATCAATTGTAGCTCAGCAAACCGCTTCTCTGGTGGCCTTACGTTATGTGGGGCCTAGGGTTTTGCGTGATGAGATTGGTCCTGTGGCAGAATTCTTGAAAAAGGAACACTTTCTGTATGCTTCTTTTCATGTGTTATTAGTTTTTTAATAGAAAAGAGTACACCAAGCCACAGCAATAAGGTTCTCCAATATAACGTTTTCAGGGCTTGCCAAGGCAACAAATCAACCTCCAAAAATTGCAAAACCTAGAATTTGTAAAGCTCTTTAGAAACAAAAATCCACTCATGTAAGAATGGGTGTGTCCATATCATGAGCCCCACATACTTTATTGTGATAGGATACACCCAGATGTCTGGGCTTGATCACAGACAAAGATAACACAGGGCCATATCTGCCACACAGATTTATGTTTTCATACCCTGTCTCACACACCCTTTTAATCCTGTATTAACCAGTTTTACTAGCGCTGGACAGCTCTTATAAAGAGGGCACGAGGCTTTGACGAGCCTGCTCTCCTCAGTAAGGCAGTTCATTTCTCGGTGGAGGTATACATAATCATTGCTTTAATGAACTTCAAACGATGATGATGGTCATGATTACTCCCCTTCTCCCTCCGCTTACTGCAGACAGACTGAAGCATCAGGAACTGACCATCGAATATTCAAAGCATAAATGTTCACCACGGGGGTGAGATGTGCATCTGCATCCAAATGAACCCCATGGGTATTTTAAGGAATATAAATAAGGGTAGGTGACATGGCAAAAAGAATATTACAATACTTCAAGACACAGTATGTTAAGACATCTGCGAAGACTGAACAAATGAGATGTTTTGTTGATTTTATGAGAACGTGAGCACACACTCTCCATAATCAATTAAAAGAAAATGGATATCTAATTATGGCATTTTTTTATTTTTCTATTTTTTTATTTAACTTATTTTATTTAACCATAAAATGAGTTCTAATGTTTGCACAGTTTTATGTTTTAGTTTTCCCAGAATGTTAAATCAGTAAAAATAACAGTAATTGTGCCTTTCTATGTTTTCAGTAGAAAATCTTTTGACCCAGGGTGTCCAAACTGTACCATAATTTTCATTTTTTAATGTTTGATCATTTGAAACAGATAGGGTCTATCAAGTGCCTCAGCTATCTCTGGGTGGGAGGGACGGCTCTTCCACCCACTACTCAGTGTGACTCTAGCAAGCATGGGCATCTGTTAAGTGATGCTACAGAATTATCAGTGAGTATTCTCCACCTTGCATGCTGATCTGTCCAATGACATTGCATCAGTGGCAGTTTGAAAAGATGCGGTTGTGTTTTGCGGTTGTGAAGTAAATGCTAGCCTTTACCCACCCAGTGCAGGTGCTATCGAGTGACTGGTGGAATGGAATGGAACTGGACACAACTAAATTGGGGAGAAAATTGGGAGGAAAAACGTTGAAACAGAATGGAGCTGGCCAGCATTCTTTAAGTACAGATGAATTCCCATCACAGCATGCAGTCACTGTAATATTTCAGAATAACAATACCGTATCATTATATCGCCGACCTCTACAAGGAACATACTTTCTACACAAGTCACTACAAATCACCATTTGTATGAGAACCTCAAATGGTACAACCCATTCTAAGGGATGGAAATGTATAAAATCATTCTCAGAGTCTGTCTCACTATCTGTTTCTAAAACTCCACAGGGCATTTAATTTTTGGTGCCTAAATCAAGCCTATCCAATTCCACGCGCTTAGATATGCAATCATCAGATCAAATTGGCAGAAATGAAGCACAAATGAAAATTGCATATCATTATGCAGAGCTCTCACTGTAGCAAAGAGAGTGCTTCACATGCTGCAACCGCCTATTTACACGATTTACCTGGTTCATATGCAGATACTTGGCATGCATCTGTGGCACAATGAAAGCACTTTCTTCCTTTTTATTTTATGGAAGACAAACCAGTAATGACAATTAGCAATTATCAGGGGAAGAAAACAGTAATGTGTGCATAAATATTCATGTTTGTTACCTTCTGAAAATAGCAGTTAAGTTCCAAATACAAATAACTCCACACAACTACAGTATTACAAGCCGTGTGCTGCTTAGACTGATGCCATTTATTTACCGATAACCCAACCTTACATTACATTTATCTCTCCAAACTACACTGCCTCAACTGCTCATTTTTAACACACAAAACAATGAGGGGATTTTACAGACATAAAATAATCTGCAAAATACAATAATTAGCAATAATCTGTACTAAAATATGTGACATATGCACAATGTTGGGTAGTTATTGTAAATATGTCTTTTACAAAGTAGAAATTGCTGCGCTCAAACCATAATGTGATTCCTGATTACTTCTTGTAGTAATTATTATTCATTACTTTACCTCTGTTACTCTGAAAGACCTAAGCACATCTCTGATGACTCAGAAGTCCAATAATCCTTTCAGCAGTATGTTTCCAAAGAAAGAGCAAGTAAATATCATTTCAAAAGCATGTCTCTGTTCCTTCCTGTGCTCTAAACAAGGCAGTTCGTTCAAAAACACATCAAAGACCATTTTTTTAAACTTCCCTTTTTTCTTTATAAACATTGTTGGGAGCTTTACACATACAAAAATATCAAAGTTATATTATAAAGAATACTTTTTTAGATAAATAAGAATTTAGCATTATATATTTATACATAATTTTGTTAATGGATATACAGCAGTTTGAAATGAAACCCTTATTAAGTATTTGTCAGAAAAAAGTTAAGAAGCTGCTATCTCAAAATCAGTGTTGGGCACGTACCTTTAAAAAAGTAATTAGTTATAGTTACTAGTTACTTCTCACAAATAGTGACTGAGTTAGTAACTGAGTTACATCATTATAAAAGTAACTAATTACCAAGCAAAGTAACTATTGCGTTACTTTAAAAAAAAATCTAATTTAATACAACCATAAAATAAATATAAAACATTGTACACTAATCTACACTACTTTAAAGTTGTTGCGGGACAACGTGAGAGACAACTATCAAATTCAATATTTTTCACCATTTTTTGTAGGTGTCCAAAAAATAAGTATCTGGTCACCTACAAACAAGCAAGATTACTTTTCTCTCACAGACCTGTAACTTCTTCTGTAAGAGGCTCCTCTGTCCTCCACTTGTTACCTGTATTAATGGCACCTTTTTGAACTCGTTATCAGTATAAAAGACACCTGTCCACAACCTCAAACAGTCGCACTCCAAACTCTACTATGGCCAAG
>JBBPDC010169202.1:0-17321 GCA_037974485.1 Hemigrammopetersius urotaenia | reverse complement strand
TGAAGAACCAGGAGCAGATGATTCCAGATGATCAGGCGGTGATCAGTATACTGGTGGTGCTGAATGCTGAGTGGGTGTTGCTCCATTATCTAGGCTCCTTGTATCTTTAGACGCTTTGCACCCAATCAGTAAAACATTTCTTTCATTTAATCCTCTGAGGTTGGGAACCCACACCCCACAGGGGATTTTTTGACTGCTCCAAAACAAACCATAGTAAGTAGTAGCCTGAAAATGACATGCCCTCAGGTTTTCGGATGGAAAACACCAATCTGAATAGCTGAATAGCCGTGGTGTAATTGGCTCATTGTGTAGCAGGGGGAGGTGACAACACGCCCCATTTCACTGCTAGAAATAAACACACATGCTCATTTAGCACACACGGGAAAACTCTGCTGACAGCGATGATGAACAGATGTAGCTTCATCCTGATCCCGTCTAAGATCATTCCGATGAGTAAGTAGCCTAATATCTGTTTTACTCGCTGTTGCTGGTGCTTTCTCGGAGGGTTAATTTCCACAATATGACAAACATCAGAAAGTCTGACAGAAAATATAATTTTTTGCACAAACAAGGTGATACAAAGCAAACTACAAAGAAATGAGGGGTGACCTGAAGGTCTGGTTCTAACAGTTATGGGCCACTGATGTCAAACCTGTTTAGCCACAGGTCAAAGAAAAATATAAACATTATCATCTCTCCTTCATGCACAGACACAGAGGGACACATCTGTTCTACGGTAGGTTCCTACAATCGATCTTCATTGATCCATGAAAGCAGTAGGCAGGGCGCTAATGCTAAGAGAGCTAATGCTAATGACTTTGCCCTCTGCTCTTTCAGCCTCCTGCAGAAGCTAATCAGGGTTAGCCAGGTGTCACGCGCTTAGTGCTAACACGGGAAGAGTAGAGGCACGAGAAAGCTTTTACACACACAGAGGACTCTGTACTCACACACACACACACACACACACACACACACACACACACACACATGGGGAAGACAGAAGGAAAGCCATTGCTTGAATGGGCTCAACAAGAAGGAGGAGTCGTCATTTGACCCTAGAGGAGGTGAAGCAGAAAACATTCAGATGGTGTGCATGATGATTTGTGCATGTCCTCCACATCCAAGCCCTTCTTATTGCTGGGTTCAGCAATTCACGGCACAAAACCCTCTGAAACAAGTGTTCAAACGCAAACACATTATATAGTTTCTCCCCAGAAAAAGAAAGGGATGCCCTGAAACACAAGCATGCAATGCCAGGCCTCTGGCAGAGCAGTTTTCACAGAGTTTGGAGACTTAGTTGAACTGATGATGCCCCATTGACACTTTTGGGATCAGTTCATAAAGCTCTATTAAACTCTATTTGGATGTTCTGAAATCACTAGGTTCCACTGAGCACTACTGGGGTGAGTTGATGGGGTGGTGCTCCAATAAACAATAGACCTTGGGATGAGTTGAGGTGACAGAATTTTCCTGAACAGCTTTGCAACGATCCAGAACAACAGAGCACACATTTGGAATGTTCTAGAGTGATGACGGATGAAGGATAATAATGGGATGATAATGCCTTATTAAACATGTTTGGGATTAGTTGAATTGATGAAATCCAAATGTAGACCTTTGAGATCAGTTGGTAAATCTCCATTAAACACTTTTTGGATGTTCTGGAGACATCACTGAGCACCCTTGGAATGAGAAACATTTTGAAGATGGTCTAGTGTAGAGAAACTCCCCAGGCGTGAGTTGGTTTGATGATGTTTCATTGACCACCTTTGGGATAAGCTGACATTATGAAGCTGAACATGTTTATAATATTCTGGAATAGGAAAGCTCAAGAGTGATCACATTTTTGAATATTCTAGAGTGATGGAGATCCAAACAAGACTTTTTGATTGAGTTGGGATGCTGCTGGTTCACTAAACAGGTTTGGGTTGAGTAGTGATAATGTGTCATTGACCACCTTTGGGATGAGCTGGTGTTTTGTATTACCTTTGCAACGTTCCAAAATAACAAAGCTCTATTGAGTACCTTTGTGATAAATTGGAGTCATGAAGCTCCACTGAAGACCTCTCGGGTGAAAGGTGATGCTACTGTTTCTTTGAACAAGTTAGGGATTGGTGACACCCCATTGAGGACCTTTTGGATCAGTTTATGAAGCTCAATTTAACTCCCTTGGGATGTTCTGGAGTGATGAAGGCCCATTAAACAATTTTGGAATGAGGTCAGATGATGATCCATCACTGAATATTTTGAAGTTGTTCTGAAGAAGCTGCACTCAATCCTCTCTAATAATTTGAAGTAAGAAACTCAAATGAACACCTCTGGGTTGAGCTGGTTGGTTGATGTTCATTGATCAAATTTGGGATCAGACCCCTTTGAAATGTTTTAAAGTGATGAGGCTTCAATAAACGATTATTCTGGGATGAGTTGGAGTGAAAATCCTTAATTGGACATCTTTGGGATGAACTGGAGTTATGATGCTCCATCAACCACCTTTTGGGATGAGCTAAAGTGAGGATGTTCCTATAAAACCTTTGGGATAGGCTGCAGTGATTAAATCTTTTTCTTTCTAGAGGTGAGGAAAGCACGGCGGGATGGCGCACCCCCAGAGCGACAAAGTCCACAGCACGGAGATGGAATAAAACTAGGCTCTCCGGCAGAAAGGTATCATCTAACAATGTATCTTTTTCCTGTAACCTTTCAGTGTGGTCGGTGTTCACACGGTTCTGTGGGTGATGTTTCTCCTGGTCTTCAGCTCTGCTTTAATCATCAGGAGTATTTTACTGCTGTGCTTTTGGCATTTAGTGCCTCGTGCTGCGGAATTCATTGCTGTTTTTTGTGAGCTTTAAAAGCAGGAGGTTTTGAAAACTCCAGCTCTTCTCCATCTCTGAGTTCGACTGGTATTTTGGAAACGTTTTGTAGAGCAAGTGTGGTATATTTGGCTCAAAGAGTGACCTCTGATGCTCCTTCCTCACTCCTGTAATCCTACATTACTTGCAACTTCTCAGCATGAGCTGTTAAACTCTCTCTCACTTTCTCTGACTCGCTCACTCTCTCTCTCTCTCTCTGTCTGTCTGTTTGTCTCTCTGTCGCTCGCTCGCTCTCTCTGACTCATGGCTCTGCTTCATGTACTGAACCTGAATGGGAGAGTGATGAGTGGCTCAGGAATGTGACTAATATAGCACAGCATTTACATACACTCAACCTGGAGAGTGTAGAAACATCCTACTGAGATTTGTGAGTGTTTGTGTGTGTGTGTGTGTGTGTGTGTGTGTGTGTGTGTGTAAGGATTGAATACATATTTTAGATCAGAATGTCCTGCAGACAGAACCTTGTTGTTAACATTTCATTTCATTTTAGAAAATGTGATATTATTCCATTTTAGATACACATACATTTTGTATACACACACTTACATACATACATACATTTGGGATGAACTGGAACGGAGATTGTGATTCAGCATCATCCAACATCAGTGTCTGACCTCATAAATGCTACTGAATGAATGGAAACAAATTCCCACAGAAACTCCAGAATCTTGTGGAAAGAGTGGAAGCTGTTAGAGTGGCAATGGGGGACCAACTCCAGATTAAAGTCTATGGGTTTGGATGTAATGTTATTAAAGTCCCTTTTTGCTGATTTTAAGAGGAGCAGTCAAGTTCTTCCACACTGAACTCCTCCAGCATGTTTTTATGGAGCTCGCTTTGTGCACTGGGACACAGTCATGCTGGAATAGAAAAGGTTCTTAACTAAACTGGGACCACAGAGCATGGTGCTGTTCAGAATGTCTTGGTCTGCTGGAGCAATAAGATTCTCCTTCACTGGAAGTAAGGGGCGCAAATAATGGAAAACGGTTGTGTACCAATACTTTCGTCCATATATAAATATTGGTGAATTTTGTTTCTATTGACCTCAGTAATAAACTGCACTATGTTTGTTTTGAACAGAGATCATTACGGAGCTCTGGTCACTTTCTAGGCACAGGTTCTGTAGAAGCCAGGCTCGACTGTCTCTTTCTCCTGCTAGAGACGGTTCAGTTTGCATCCAAGCTGTCTGGCGTCTCTGCGGTAGTCCAGACTTTGTCGCTCTGAAGATGCCCCGTGTCCCCCACGCTGGCATTGTGGGTAGGATTCGGATCGGGCCAGCTGGCTGTGGGCGGCGCGGTCCCACGCCGACCGAAATTAGGATTTCTGTTCGCTTAAGCTTCGGCCTCCAGCATCTTGGTAATTGTTTAGTGATGCGTGGATGTAAAATAAAACAGCAATAATGAAAAAAGGCTTTTCCTCTTTTTATTCCTCTTCAGGTCCCTTCAGTGCTTTAATCTGCTTCTGCTGCTGCGCTTAACCCTCACAGGCCTGCAGGCTAGGCAGGAGTTATGCAATTACTTAAATAAGACCTTCACTAACTGAGGAAAGATTTATATTCAAACACACTGACTCCTCAGCAGCCAGGCTCCATTACTGGCACATTCTGATGTAAAAAACTATGCAAAAAATGCAGCAAAAATGGAAAAACAATCAACTAATTGAAATGCACAAATTTAAATCACAATCAAATATCCCCTATTTGCAAGCACTGCTGTGGTCTGAACTAAACGTTTAGAACCGGCACTTTCCACACTTGTCTTAGTGAACTATGAGTCTTTTTATACATCATATAAAATTAAAGTACGCTCTTTTATATAATCTTGTAATTGTTATATAATCTGTATCCGTTATCACCCAAATGAGGATGGGTTCCTCTCAAGGTTTCTTCCTATCGCCATCTTAGGGAGTTTTTCCTTGCCGCTGTCGCCGTCACTCTTGGCTTGCTCATCAGAGGCATTTCATTCACACACATTCACACACACACATTTATTTCATTTTGAAAAGCTGCTTTGTGTCAATGACGATAGTTAAAAGCGTTATATAAATAAAATTGATTGAATTGAATTGAATTTTAAAACTCAGCCATACATTTTGAAGATTAGAAGACAATTTGTATGTACAGTAACCTCTCAGTTTTACTCGGATCAGCATTTGCTGATTCAGTCTAACACAGATTTTTCTGAGAACCGAACTGTATTACCCCCACCAGTCCAGCGTTACACTGAAAAGTTGTCAACCACCATATAAAGAAGAAGAAGAATATGTTGCAGCATGTAGCATATTTTAGTATTTTAAACCCCTCCCCACCAACAGTTATCTCAGTTTATTTAGTATTAGTAAGCTGTGCCCTGTCTAAACATGTGGGATAGAGAGAGTTATTTCAGCCTTTCTTTCTTTGTTTTGGCTCCCGATGCTAATGCTAATTGTTAATGCTAATTTTTTTTAAGCAATAAAGTTTTCTGATTCTGATAAACAGAGTTTAAAATGAAAGATTTGGGGGCATATTTATGGTTTACAATATAAAATTTTTAGGCTTTTTTTTTTCTTTTTCTAAAACACTACACGTGGGTGCTCTTGGAACGCAACCCCCAACAAGTGGGGGATTACTATATATCAAAAATCAAAGCTGCATAACCTATGATTTGAATGACTGTTCTTCTATAGTCAGTTTTAAAATGAAAAACAGAATTATGGTGTTATGCAGCGAGTGAACCTTAAGACAAGGAGACATACGAGTCTGGCTGAATTTTACTGACCTCGACAGCAGTGATGACTTTTAAGATGTAAATTCTTTTAAAACCTTCCTTTAGAGGCACATTCTCAGTGTCAGATTGGCTGCTCTACTGAAGAAAGAGATGATGTTGTGCTACAGCTTTATTATGTAATATTTTCTTTGAGGTGAGAATGTAACATTGTACCATCAGTTTTATAAATGACAAGTGCAGTGGTTTAAGTAGCAGAGCAAATTGAAGATATTTGAAATGTTTTACATTAAATTAGTACAGATGAATGTACCAACCTAATGGACAAATACTCAAAAATTCAAACTATAATAATACAAAACATACAATGAAGCTCAATTATTAGAAAAACTGAAGGAAGAAAAACACTTTTAATTTAGTTTCGGAGGGTACCTCGGGGATCGCAGGAACAGACAGATAGCCAGGATTCCATGCTCGTGATTTATTAAAGGATCCAAACAAAACAAATGGGCACGCGGGCCACCAAGAAAACAAAACAGCTACAGGCAGGGTAAAGGAGGCGAAGGACACATGAGGGCTAACTAACAGAAACAGGCATAAATACCTAACTAAATTAGGGGAAAACATGAGACAGCTGGAACTAAAGAGACACGTGACAAAACAGAAGGCATATGACACACAGAGGACACGTGACCGAAGCAAAGCTCCCAACATTTCAAAATAAAAGCCCACAAACAAGAACAGAAAAAAAACAGAACAACAAAAAAGCAGTGGCCCTAACAGGCCACTGACCAGACCGTGACAGTATAGATCAATGGTTCCCAACTTTTTTCCTTGAAGCCCCCCTTGCCTGTATTCAAGACAAGCCAGGACCCCAACCCCAGTTCCTACGCGCACAGACGCTCAAAAAGAATAAAGTGATTAATTACAAACTTTTATTTGCAAAAAATAAACAGCAGTTGTAGGTTTTTGTTCTTATACTCTTCTATACACACATACTTCTACGTTTCTCAGACATTAGGATTTTATGAATTTATGTGTACAAATATGATTGTGGTAACCTCAGTGCTGACAAAATTGTGCGCACCCCCTGCGATCTCTAGCGCCCCTCTAAGGGGGGCCCGGACCCCAGGTTGGGAACCACTGGTGTAGTTTATAAGGTCGTTATCTGGCCCTATAAATGAATGAATGGGCCAATAGAAATGTTACAAAATGACTTACTGTTAACTTCTGTTCAGTTTTTTTATGAGGATTTTTTAAGAAAATGTTTTATAGATATGTGATGATGTTCCCACAGCGATGGTAAATGAACTTGTTTGAGTCAGAGTTTCATATGTAACCCCCCCACAATCCACTTCATGTCTTCTGAGTGAGATCTCGTTTCTGCAGATGGGGGCCGATAAAGCGGTGTGTGTTTATTGGATGGGTTTTATGCTCAGGGTCGTGGGAGAACGGCGCTGGATCTCTGATGGATGTGGAGTTCGCTGGGGTTCAGTGGGGTTCAGTGGTTAAGCGGGTTGATGGATGGCCTGCAGTTTGGGGGCAGTAGGATGCCCTCCTCAGCTTCGGGGGGGCAGGGGGGCTGTCAAAACACGGCCCTGCTGAGTGACGGCCAGAGCCGAGGAACAGCCGCAAGTGACACGAAGAGAAATTGAGCCCAAAACAGAGGAGCTTATTCAACTAACGTGAAGGTGTGAGAACCTCTGAGGTTCTGCTCTCATATTTCCATCATCATCTTCGAGCTTCTAGCTTAGAACCAGAAATCAGGAACTCGGAGGAAATTGTTTTATTAAATGAATCCAATATAAAGCTGTGGAAAAAACTCAATATGAAACAAAATATAATGCTGGGCATTTACTTACTCGTTATTTACTATAGATAATATAAAATAAACCCTTATTAGTCCCACAAGTGGGAAATTTCCATGGACAGAATAAGGGTAAGAGCAGCATAAAACAATAGAATAAAATTTTACAAAATATAAATATAGCCATTTGTTTGAAGCAAATATATATATATTTTTTTATATATAAGGCTTAATTAGGTTTGCCACTCCATGTTCTCCAGCTCTTGTTCGGAGAACTTGTTCTTGTTTCTAAGGTAGTTCTGGCAGAGCTTGGACTTATGTTTAGGGACACTATCTTGCTGTAGGACGAACCCGATCAACTCGGCCCAAACCTGCATGGAGCTCCAGAATTATTTCCCACTTCTGGGTAACCTCAACGTTTTTAAACCTCTCACAGTTCAGCTCTGTCCTTTCTTCCATTTTATGATATTCATTGGACTTGAACTTTTTGAATTTCAATTTAAAGAAAAAGCTTGAAACACCGTGTTTCTGATTGGTTGATTTCACTTTGGATGATGAGAACAAGGCTCATATTCAGCCTGTCTGCAATGTAATCCCAGCCTTCACTCTGACAGAAAAGTCACCTGTTGAAAACCTTAACAAAAAACATTCTGCAAGAAAATATAACATATATTTTTTAGTTTTCTCAAAAAAGTACATTTTTCAGATAGGAGGTTCTGCTTTTCGGCCATCGATGTGTTTGTCTGTACACGCTGGACAACAGCGGCAAAAGTAAAAGTAAAAAAACAGTGAACCAGACACACTGCACACTGTCCACAGTAATATTTCACCCCCAAAATTGCACGTTACACCAGAAAACCATAAAAGACATACAGTTAAGTACATTACTAATAACACAGATGGTGGTTTATTTGTATTTATTTATTTATTTTAAGTGATCTTCGGCCGTTTCCCACTCCTTATCCCATCCCTGAGCCCATTAAAGACCTGAAATGACCCGACGTGCTCCACTGACCGGGTCACCAGTCAGGAAACGAGAGTTTTTTCTGAACCGGAAAAACCAACTTTTATCTCCAGCTGGACTTCATTACAGCTCACTCTAAAATCACATACCTGTAACTCTTTATTAGTTTTTTACTTAGTTTCATTTTAAACTTCAATATGTTGCTCAATTGTGTTTTGTTGTCACATTTTAGTTGGTCTAATCTCAGATTCGAATTTTACCTTAATACATTTTATACAGATTTTACTTGTATTGTTTTGTTCAGTGGGGGCTTTTAACAGTTGTACTCATTGCTTTGTGAGATGTTTTGCTCTTGTGCTGATTTTCCACATGCAAATTCAACAATCTGTTACTTTGTATCATCAATTGTTCTTATATTCACTCCAGTTGTGCCGCCAGACTGCAGAGCTGCAGTTTCAGAGCAGCAGTTTCAGACAGAGGCCGCCTGATGCCTCTTGAGTGTTACCTTGTAAATGTATCTATTTCTTTAAAAATAAAGGTGTTCATGTTTTTAATTAATCTCCTCATCAGTGGGACGATGTTCACCTGGGTGTTTGCGTCACTTGTCAGACTTGTGACTCGATTAGGCTTGTTGTGCAAAGCTCATGCTGGGGTTGTTATGGTTACAGTACTGTAGTAGTTCTAATTGAATAAGGGAGAAGATCAATTCTGGATAAAGACGGTTTATAAAGCTAAATGCCGTAAATGTAAATGTAATAAATACGTGGAACCAGAACAGCGGCTCAAAAACTGCAGGTGTTGCTTTGACAGGTGTCAGGTGGCAAAACTGACAAGATTTGTTTACAGTGGCAGACAGTGAGTGTGTGTTTCTTGGTTGTGTGTGTTCGATGTGTGTGTTTCTTGGTTGTGTGTGTTTGATGCTTGTGTGTGTGTGTGTGTGTGTGTGTGTGAGAGAGAGAGAGAGAGAGAGAGTGTGTGTGTGAGAGAGAGAGATAGAGTTTAGTTTGGTTTATTTACTGATGTGTGTGTGTGTGTGTGTGTGTAAGAGAGAGAGTGTGTGTGTGAGAGAGAGAAAGTGAGTTTAGTGTGGTTTAGTTACTGGTGTGCTACACCAGTGACGCTACACTGTAGTGGAAGTGGTCAGGTGGAGACAACCATGAGACACCACACACCGAAGGGTTGAAGGTTCTTCCCATACCTGAAAGTTGTGGTTGTTGAAAAGGGGCGTGGCCTTTGCCGTTACTCCTAAGTCACATCCTTCACAGATGTTCATGTTTTGATTAAAATAACCCTGTTATTGAGTTAAATACGGTGAGTTATTGAGGACTGGTGAAGGAAACATGGAGGTTTGTGTTGTGAACTGTTTGAAAGACCAGGTGCTGCACGCTTCCTCGTCACTGTCAGGTTTATTAGATGGTTCATAATTGCCTCAAAGCTTCTGTTTCAACCCACTTAGTGAATCAGCAGCGCCTAAAAAGCGCTTAATTACTCCTTGAAGTCTGAAGTTGTCTGCGATGAAGAGCGTGAGCCACTTACCCATCAAACACACACTCCTCACACACACGACTGACACAGTAACGTGAAACATGTACAGTGGGTGGGGGCGGGGGGTACAAAGATGCAGATGACTGACAGGCATGACTTGGTAACCATGGGAACCAGACAGAGCAGCGCGGGACGTTTATCCTCTGTTATCTGGCAGAAACGCGTCATGATCTCTCTTCTGTTTACCTGCGGCCCCGTGTGGGCTCAGAGCCAGGGGGGAAATACACACACACACACACACACACACACACACCGCTTCACATACAGGAATATATATGAACAAACAGAACACACACATACACACACACACACACACACACACACACACACACACACAAACATATACATACACACATATGCAGTAAAGTACCAGGAAGCTGGAAGCAGAAGAAAATACGATAGATGGGAATATGGAGCAGGAAAGAGAGTTTTTGCTCTCAGTCAGAGTGAAACAGGATGAAGATCAGTCAGTGATGTCCAGACTGAAAATGGACCTCCAGAACCCGAGAGTCAGACGCAAAAACCCAATTGTTTTTATTTCATATGGAGAAGGAGAACTGCCAGGAGAACTGTGAGGAGAACTGCCAGTAGAACCACTTTGGGAACCACAGGGAGTTCCAGAGAAGATTCTCTGAACTGGTGCGAG
Organism: Hemigrammopetersius urotaenia; assembly: GCA_037974485.1. NCBI lineage: Eukaryota > Metazoa > Chordata > Actinopteri > Characiformes > Alestidae > Hemigrammopetersius > Hemigrammopetersius urotaenia. The sequence goes on along the minus strand of JBBPDC010169202.1, from coordinate 6,790 downwards.
GGAGAGCCTCGGCGGTGGAGACGCTGAAATAATGAACTGGTTGTTGATGTTCTGGTGCGGTTCTGAGCTGCTCAGGCTGAATTACAGCTGGAGGCCACGAAACCAAATTTACCTGCAGGAGGAGTTTCTATTAAACTCCAGACTGAGCCCAGACCTTCATCCACTCATGCTGAGGAACAAAAATTGAACTAAAATAAAAACCTCTCTCAGACCAAACACAGCACCGAGCGGCTCGGCTGCTTCTGAACATTCACTGACTAATTTAACTGCTTTCAGCGTTTCCGTACTTTACTACTTTTGTCATCTTCTATTTTAAGTAAAGAATCACAATCAAAAGCACTGATTTAATAGTGACGAAAGCAAAAGTCCATGAAGCTTTAAATCGTTTCCTAATGAACTGCAAGTGAATCAAATCCTGGTGAAATATTGAATCATTTCATAACGAGCAGAAATCCAATCAATCAAATTTGCGATTTTGAATACTGATTTCAAACTGTTTTGTTTGAGCTTGAATCAAATTTCATTACATTGAATCTTTGAAACACAAAGAAACTGTGAAGCGAAATTTGATACGTTGGTAAGACTTTCTTTAAAAAACAATTGAATCTCAGTGAGGTCAGAGATTCCCACCCTGGCCGCATCGTGTTACCTGTGATGAGATTAGAGGGGTCACTGGGGGTCGGGTGCTGTGGGAGGGATTGGGGCGGGTCTTGCCCCCTGCCCCTCTCAAACCCCCCAGAAAGCACCAGATGAAGCCCTGCCAGCCTCAATCCTATTTACTGGATATCAGCGCCACAGCAGGAGCCCTCCACATGGTCTGAGAGATTCCTGTTTCGGTCCAGCCGCCTGTTTCCTTTCCATTAGCTGGCACGGCACTCATTCAATTACAGCCGCTGTACCTGCCAATGGCTCCCCTGCTCCGGCTCAGCCTGACCCATTCATCCCCCCCCCCCCCAGCCTTATCAAGCCAACTGGCCGTGGCAGCATCTCCTATTCTGATTTGGGAGCTGCCGCATGAGCATAAAGAACAGAGTGGCAGAGAGAAAAGGGAAATCTGTTGCTACGTGATCAAGCATTGTTTTTGAGATTCTTAATCTTGGAGATAGCTATCAAAAAAAATCACCCCAACCTGACATCTGCAGCAGCACAACTGTTTCAAAGCCTGATGGGCTTTAAAGAGCAGAGGAACTGCTTCCTCAAGTTAGCACATGTGCTGCCAGAGCCCTAAACCGAATTTACGTTGCTCATCAACTCCCGGCAATAATTGCGTGGATGCACTATATTACATTTATTATCGATTTACCACCATATCTGTCGCTATAAACTAGTTACGGTTAACCCTTCAGCGAGGGATTTTGTGAACAGTGTGAATTCTCCCCAACTAAAACTGATACTTTGAATTGTACTTGTATTCACTACGGTTGCACCACCTGAGCACAGAACATCTACATCTCGTCATCAATGAGGCGATCACCTCAATGCTGGTGTCACTGGTTTGACTTTGAATTGTTCAAGCTGTGGTTGCTTTGGTTACAGTGACATAAAAGTGATAAATGAATAAGGGAGAAGGGGCATTCTAGATAAAGACGTGTCAAACAGTGAGTGTGTGTTCCGCATGGCGCTCTGTGCATCAGTATTGGGACGCCTGACCTTTACATCAACAGGGACTTTAATGACATTTCACTCAAACCCATAGACTTTAATATGGAGTCGGTCCTCCTCTGTGGCTATAACAGCATCCACTCTTCTTGGAAGACAAGATTCTGGAGTTTCTGTGGGAATTTGTGTCCATTCTTTCTGTAGCATTTATGAGTTCAGACACTGATGTTGGACGAGAAGGTCTGACTCACAGTTCCAGCTCATCCCAAAGGTGCTGGATGGGGTTGAGGTCAGGGCTTTGTGTGGCCAGTCAAGTTCTTCCACACTGGAATAGGAAAGGATCTCATCTCTTTTGATGAGATCTCTCAGCTCTCTTGGTGCACTGGGACACAGTCATGCTGGAATAGGAAAGGATCTTCCCCAAACTGGGGCCACAGAGTTGGTGTTGTCCAGAATGTCCTGGTCTGCTGTAGCATTAAGATTCTCCTTCACTGGAGCCCAAACCCTGTAATACAGGTGTGTCTCTGCATGTTGGTTAATATAGAGTATATTAGACTGTGTATTTTTTTGTATGAAGATGTTACATTGATGCTTTATTTTACTGCATCAAACAGGTCAAATTGCTAAAAGATCATCGTATCACTGAGACGCCGCCTCTGAAATGTTCCCTCATTAACAGGCGTGCGTTCGCCCGAGAGTGCATCTGTCAGCCAGCTGCATCGGCAATTAGCCGCGGCCCCGCCAGAACGACGCGCCTCAGCAGAAAATGTAATTATCACCACTAACGCAGAGGCTTTCCTCATCGTATCCTCGTTAAATTATTCATAGGTGCTCCTCTGATTCCTGTACATTCCATTCAGAAGGACGGGGTTCATTATAAAGACAGAGCGGCTGCATTGATGCCCAGCGACCAGCAGGACAACATTCATTCATTCATGTAGCTGCCTAATCCTTACTTGGGTTGTGGGTAACTGGAGTCTATCCTGGGGTCTACAGGGGCGAGGCAGGGACTCACCCTGGGTGGGACGCCAGCCCACAGTAGGGCATACATACACACACACACATATAAACACACACACACACACACACACACACACACACACACACACATATTCACACCAACTGTCAATGTAGAATCCCCAGTTCACCTGACACTCGTCTTTGGACTATGGGCGAAACTTGGAGACCCCGGAGGAAACCCACACCACCACGAGGAGAACATGCAAACTCCACATACACACACACACACACACAAGACCAGGACCTGGATACAATCCCCCAACCCCTGGGGGTGTGAGGCAACAGTGCTACCCACTGCCCCACTGGGGGCCCAGCAAGACATCAGGCTTCTTATCACTGTAAACATCTCACAGAAAACACATCTGGAACTCTTTTGGGAGTTTCAGGATCTTCAGTAGCTTCACTTTGACTCCATGCAGAAGGACCTGGACTGAACTTCTAACAGGACTGAGGAACATCCACATGTGTAGTGTAAATAAAAATTAACTAAATTAAAAATCTCTCTCACATCACTGCACTGATCCCTCGGCCGGTTCGGGACACGTATTCAGTTCTGAAGCTTTTTTATTATAACGTATACATTTTTCATTTTGATCCTTTTATTACTTTTATCACCGTTTTTTTTTTTTACTGCTTTGTCATTTTTGCTAGTTTTATTGCTTTTGTATAATTTTGCTAACTTTGTGACTTTTGTTACCATTTTAGTGCTTTTCCTACTTTTATCATCATTTTGCAACTTTTACTACTTTTATCATTTTTGCTACTTAGACATATATGCCTTTATAAAATATAAAATATGACAAAATGATACTATTCCACTGCGGTTCTACTGCACATTATGGCAAGAACCACTTAACTAAGTAAAAAAACAACAGTCCATCAATACCTTATTACAGAACAGATTCTGATTTGTTTTTTTAGTGTTTACTGCATAATTTCAGTGTACTGCAAATGTGTACCTTCATCGTTTTGTTTGTTTTCAATATTAATCTACAATGGAGACTAAAAAATTGAATGAGAAGGTGTGTCCAGACTTTCGACTGGTAGTGTATGTGCATGTATGTGTGTGTACATGCCTTTGGGCAGGAAAAAAAAATGTGTTGGAAATAAATTCCGACACAGATATGCAGTTATGCAAAACAATACAGTGTATTTGTCTTCAAACATTTCATCATGAGGCTTCAGATCTGAGTGAAATGCTCATTCAGATCAGGAGGGTCCAGATTCCAGCCTGGCGAGGCCTCAGTCTGTGACTCAGCAAGGCGAGACGAGGCGCAGGAGACGTGAACAATGCAAATAGCAGCCTGGCTGTTTGTTTGCTTTATGATGCCTCTCATTTCTCCGGCGGCCCACTCACCGTCTGTCGGCCGCCTTTGTTTTCCCGCTGCTCGGCGGCCCGGTGTGATGGAGGTGATAACCACTGCGGACCAACCCTCCGCTTTAAAAAGCGGCTCCTTAGTCAGCAGGGAGGCGGCCGTATCGGCAGAGCATCTCTGAACGAAAACAAAGGCTCCGGCGCTCACCTCGGCCTGATAAGGGGTCAGATGTTTCAGTCCATTAGCGAAGGCTCTGTTTTCGTCTCACTCGGGTTCTTTCAGATGAACCGCCGACTCTCTTTAACGGATTAGAGCGAAAATCCTGAACCCCCAGCACCAATATCAGATATCAGAACCTCCTGCTGGCCACTTTATCAGAAACGCCTGTATCATCCGCCATCAAAAACTTCTGCACACCCACAGGTTTTCACCACTTACCCAGTTACCTCAGATTTTAATTCTGAAAGACTGTTGAGTGAACTACCATGAATGAAAATGTGTCAAGGGTGACAAAAGTATTGGGACACACCATATTTTCAGGATTTGGGCCTCTTACTTTCAGTGAAGGAGAATCTTAATGCTCCAGCAAACCAAGACCTTCTGGACAGCCCCATGCTTCATCTCTGTGGCCCCAGTTTGGGGAAGAACCTTTTCTATTCCAGCATGACTATGTCCCAGTGCACAAAGCGAGCTCCATAAAGACATGCTGGAGGAGTTCAGTGTGGAAGAACCTGACTGGCCACACAGAGCCCTGACCTCAATGCCATCCGGCTCCTTTGGGATGAACTGGACGGAGATTGTGATCCAGACTTTCTTGTCCAACATCAGTGTCTGACCTCATAAATGCTACAGAATGAATGGAGTCAAATTCCCACATAAACTTGTGGAAAGTCTTACAAGAAGAGTGGACGCTGTTAGTGCTGCAAAGGGGGACAGACTCCATGTTAATGTCTAAGGATTTGACTGGAATATCTTTAAAGTCCTTGCTGGTGCGATGGTCAGGCGTCCCAATACATTTGTCCATATAGTGTATGTCTACAGTGGATGACTGGCATAGCTTGACATAGTTAAATATCTAACATCTGGTGATCCACATTATAAAAATGACATTTTCTGTTTAGTAAAGAATATTGAGAGTATTTTAATAAATATTTAGTAATATTAAGTGCCAGAGGTAGTGCAGCTCCACTAGACCTTCATCAGGGGTCACTTTCTGACCACAGTGCTGGATATTTTTGGACGGTGGAACAACCTCAACCTTCCAGTGACACTGAAACGTGTAAAAACGCTCACACTCATGTCAGTGTCAGTGCTGGTCTCAGAACAGCCCACCGGACCAATTAATATCTGCTCAACAGCAGCCCTGTGGTCCGAAACTGACCAGAGATGAACAGTACATCTGTAGAGTGGAGTTATAATGGAGGTGTTTCCAATAAAGTGGCCATAAAGCAAAAAGCACAAGGCGGTGTTTCCAATAAATTGACAGTGAGTGCAAGCACAAGGTTGTTGGTGTTTCCAATAAAGTGGCCAGTGAGTGGAAGGGAGGTGTTTCCAATATTGTGGCTGGGGTGCGGAGATAACAGAATGTGAAATCAGAAGCTCATTGTGTTAAACAGTGTTTTGAAAGAAGCCGGTTGTGCATTTTTAGACTGCGCCTGTCAAACATAATTATAATGTCATGAGCCGAGCATCAAACAGACATTAAAAGGACGGCGTGTTTATAAATGTGTTGATTAATAACAGCACGTGTTTTGATGTAATGAAATTAACATGTGTGATGAGAGCGAGTGGAATCTGACCCGGCCGACTTCCTCTGGAGCCCAGAATAAACGCTGATGCAGGAGAAGATGATTCAGAAGGAGAAGTGCAGCGATGTTTAATACAACAAATAAAGAACGTTTCCAAAACAGCTGGAGAATGATCTCTCTCTCTCTCTTTCTTTCTCTCGACCTGTCTCTATCTGTCTCTGTCTATCTCTTTCTCTCTTTCTTTCTCTCTCTCTCTCTCTCTGTCGGTCCTGTCAATCTCTCTTTATCTTTCTCTCTTTGTCTCTCTCTTTCTCTCTCTCTCTCTCTTTCTCTCTCTCTCTTTCTCTCTCTCTCTCTCTCTCTCTCTCTGGTAGTGAATCTATTACTCGAGTGACGTCTCGATTCAGATATTAGGGGTCTAATAATGTGGCTGAATTGATTGGTTACTAATACGCCTTGTGTAAATAAATGTATGTCTGTTCCCAATGTTCAGTACTGTAGTCACACTGTGAGAGTTACAACATTTAAATATTCTCTAGAGGGGGGGGGGGGGCAGAAAGAGAGGGAGAGAGAGAGAAGGTGAGAGGGAGAAAGAGAGAGGGAGAGAGGGAGAGAGAGAGAGCACGCGCAAGAGAGAGAGGGAGAGAGAGAGAGCACGCGCAAGAGAGAGAGGGAGAGAGAGAGAGCATGCGAAAGAGGCAGAGGGAAAGAGAGAGAGAGAGAAAGAGAGAGAGAGAGATTTAAATATTCCAGTTTAACATTACACTCATCACTGAGACCAGAAATCCTCCTCCTTCCTCTTCTTCTCTTTTTTTAATGAAATAATGCTGAGCCTCCCTCTGTGTGTGTGTGTCTAGGACTTTAAGCTCCATCCACCTGGTGTGATTGGAAGAGAAACTCGAGGAGGCTGGTTTAACTCTGGCTTTAGTCCGGAACCGAGCGACAGATGAGTGTGTTTCCATGTGGAAAAGGAGAGAGAGAGAGAGAGAGAGGGAGGGACAGTGTGTGTGTGTGTGTGTGAGAGAGAGAGAGAGAGAGAGAGAGAGAGAGAGAGAGAGATCTGGGTCAGTCCTCTGTTTTTCCAGAAGCTCCTCAGTGAAGCTATCA
>JBBPDC010169160.1:0-17329 GCA_037974485.1 Hemigrammopetersius urotaenia | reverse complement strand
ACACACACACACACACACACACACACACACACACACACACACACAATAGCCTACTTTTTGAATATACTGTTGCTGTAACATGTTGGACAACCCTGGTGAACCAAACCAAGAACCATCACTCAAGCCAAAGACGTGCCAACAGAGGCTAAGAACCTCCCTCCCTTTCTTTCTCCTTCTCTCCTTCACCATTCCTTCACCACCCCCCACCCTCCAGCAGCAGTAAGGCCTCACCAATGTCTTTATGTTGCGGCTACAATGCGTAATGCTAACAAAGTGCTAACAAAAGCCTCAAAGAGGAGCAGCTAGCGCCAGCTGATACTGTGGAAGAGCTCTATTGTTCTAAAAGCCCTTCGTCTAACATGCGCATGCACAATGAGAGAAGGGAGGGGCCCTCACACACATACACACACACACACCACCTTGCAGACTGCACCATTAACTTCCATTCACTAACTGCCGATGTAGACCCCTCACACACTCTTGAGCTCAGGCCAAAGGAAAAAACACAATATTTTTTCCAACATTTTTTGCAGACTGCATAAATTACATGACATGGTGTCAAAGAGAATTGCTAATAGACCTTTCTGATCCAGAATAACACCAAAAAGTACAACAGCATAGAAAAAAACTGTAGCGGGCATCTTCAAGCTTGAACTCATCCATATTTGAGTCTGTGATTATTGATAACATTGTGTCATAGGAACCACATAAATCAATTATTTGAGATTATTGAACAATTTTACACAGTTTTAGTTGAGTGTGTGCAATTAACCATGCCAGTTAGCTACATAGTCTTATAGCATCAGTGCTGAAGGAAGCAAACATAATATAATATAATATAATATAAAATAATATAATATAATTAATACAGTTTCATCATATGATAGTAATATAAAATAATATATACACGTAGTCAATCCACACATCTAAACATATTTACATGCACATGCACATACATTAGAAGCAAATGGGTAAAATAGCATAACTGTGATTTTTAGCTATTGCCAAAGGATATTGGTGTCTCTTATGTTTTGTGGTACTTAAACAAAACCCTTCATCAGCATTTTAATCCAACAAAAGCTTCTTAATATATTACAAGTTAATAAAGTAGTAGAAAAAATATGATCTGACAGACCGATTTGATTTTTCACAAGAGACTGCAAATAACATCCCACCATTGGCTATAGTTTACTGTAAGCCATGTGTATATTTATGAATCAGGATCTCTTGTACTTAAACAGGACCTTTTTTCTCATTCATCGCTTGAACAATCATCCAATCACACTTGGCCTTTCTCACTACAGGGTGCATTACTGAGTAAATTTGAAATGGGGGAATCTGATTGGTGCCCTCCACCATGAATAAATGTTAACGCTTGAGTTACAGTATTAAGCCACGCCTCTTCCGGGGTTCATTTTCCAATCTGAAACCACTAGATGGCGACAATGATCCATAATAAAGCAGTCAGAGCTCAGCGAGGGAATTTTGCCTTTAATTAGATGTTTTTAAACCTCCCAAGTAAATAATGAACATGTCCTCATTACATTATTCTTTTATGCAAAGGGTTTTATTTCCAAAGTGCATTACTGTATAACATATAAAATGTAAAAAAAAAACACAGTAAAAAATATTTATGACAATGCCACATTGCACATGTACCCACTACCAAAACTTTTAGAAAACATAAATAGCTGAAAATGCATTTTGGAACCAAACCAACACATCCACAGTATTCAGGTTATTCAGATACAAGTTAGTAACATTTTTAATGTGACAAAAGCTTCTTAATAGACTGAATGTTAATACTGAAAACTGGCTATTAAAACTGAAGGACGGTAAATAATATAACAGGATTGAGAATACGCTAGACTGCTGTAGTCACTGATAATAGATTGGAAGTGAAAGTGTTAGCATTTGCTTATCACCACTCAAAGGGTAAGTGTTTCACTGCATACGTTTAGCTGTAATGCACGATTAACGATTTGGTGCGTTTACAAGTTTAAAAAACATTTGCTCAGCACCATTAACTGACTCAAAAAGTTATTGAAGTTGTCATGGTTCTCAGTGAACAACAATAAGCCATGACAGTAAAATAATATTGCCTAATATTATGTAGGTCCTATTGTTTTGCAGGCCTGACCCATTAAGGCTAACCTCCACAAAACCTCTGAAGGTGTGCTCTGGTGTCTGCACCAAGATGTTAACAGCAGATCCTTTAAGTCCTGTAAATAATGTGATGGGACCTCCATAGAGCGGACTAGTTTTCAGTACTCTCCACAGATGCCGAATTAGATTGAGTTCTTAGGATTGTGGAAAGTCAGCTCTATCATGTTCCTCAAATTGTTCCTGAAAACACACATACACATCTGTCCGGTCACAAGATAATAAAAATAAAATGTGAGTCATCAGACTAGGCCTATAATATAATATAATATAATATAATATAATATAATATAATATAATATAATATAATATAATATAATATAATATAATATAATGTAACAATGTTTTTTATTTTACCATTGTTTAACCAGGAAAGGTCCCATTGTGATCACAGATCACAGGAGTCCTGGTCAAGTGGCAACATCACAACCCAGAAAGAATAAAAGACTTAAAACAATTACAAGCATACAAAGCAAATGAACAAACAGAATAAAATAACAATTTAAAACAGTTCGTTCTGGAAAGCTATTAAATTAAGTTTAAAAGCTTCCCAGAACTGTTTGGGTCCGATAAATTATTTCTAGAAACTGATAAATAATACTCAAATTTGGTATTTTTGTTTAAGGAAGAACATTTGATTCTCACATTTACCGATAATAACAAGAGTAAAAAAATCAGCCATCTCTATTTCACCATTGATGGTTTTTGTGACCCTTTAAACAATGTTTCATGTTCAATCCAAGAATTATAATACTTTATAATACTTTAGTGTTAAAAGATATGAAAGATTATTTATATAGTATAATAGAATACCATATATCATATCATATATAACATAATGAAATATAACATAATATAATATAGTACAGTTTCATACTATGATAATAATATAAAATAATATATACATGTAGTCACATATCTAAACATATTTACATGCACATACAGGCAAGTGGGTAAACTAGCATAAGTGTGATTTTTAGCTATTGCCAAAAGATATTAGTGTCTCTTATGTTTTGTGGTACTTAAACAAAACTATAATATAATATAATTTACATGCACATATTCATGAGAAAATAAAGATAGACATCAAAACGTGCATTCAGTAATCATCATTATCATCATCCTCATCCTCACTGTCATCTTTATCATCATCACTATATTTTATGCAGGTTCCCCCTTCATCCCGATTGTAGTGATCAGCTAAGACATTTAATTTGTGGGTTTTAACCATAAGCTGTGAGCTAACCAGTAGTCCACACTGAACACACGTTGTTATTTCAGAAGCCTGAAACTGGTCTCTCCTTTACATTGTGGTCACATGTATAACTCTTAGTCAAAAACAGGTCAAGCTCTAAAAAAATCTTATCAATATGCAGTTTGGGGGGAAGTATGTTTTTTTCTGTTTCTTCTTGTGAGTTTATGCTGATGGGGCGTCAGGAGCGTTGACTTTACTGGCAGTGAGTGACAAAAGGAAAGCACACTTACTGAAAATATGAGGTTATACCGTTATGTTACTGGAACAATGTACTTTAAATGTGGTGAAAAACACACACACATACAAACACACACACACACACACGCTAAGTATGCTGGAAGATATTCAAATACTGATGCTTTTTTCCATCATGTTTAACAGGTTTGACCGAAATATTCCATGCACTCAATAATCTGTAAGGATTTGGATATACAGAGTATCACCTTATATTTGCATTTTGAATATGAAAAACAGCACAGAAACTACTGAAACGTATTTGTTTTTCCATTCTGCCTTAAACATACAGTACTTATATGAGCTGCCATTTAAAGTACCATTTAAGGTAGAAAGGAAAGTCTGAATAAGAAGCCGTACAAGTTTGTTAAGCACTATTATTTTTAGTGTGAATGCTAAAGCTCCAACAACAATAGTGTGAGCAAAATGAGCTAAACAAAAACAAGAGTGAAATGTAACTCAGAAATGTGAATTAGGAGCTAAATATTAACAAGTGAAATGGGACTGAGAAAACGCTAGACTGCTGTAGTCACTGATACTGGTGTAGAAGTGAAAGTGTTAGCATTTGATAGTCAACAGTCCAAGTGTAAGTGTTTCTCTGCATATGTTTAGCTGTAATGCACTATTAAAGATTTGGTGCGTTTACACATTTAAAAAAACAGCTCAGCATAATATGATATATGATATTATATATTCTGCAATATGATGTATGATATTCTATGATATCTGGTATTCTGCAGAATGAGCAAAGTCAACTCTGTCATGTTCCTCAAATTGTTCCTGAAAACACACACACGTCCGTCCGGCAACGTGATGTAAAAGAAAATATGAGTCATTAGACAAGACCATCTCCATAGTCCAGTTCTGATGCTTACATTCCCATTGTAGGTGCCTGCAGTGGTAGGCAGAGTCAGCATGGGCACTCTGAGCAGTCTGCTTTAGTCCCATACACAGCAATGTACACTGAGTGTACTGACTCCTTCCCCTTTCAAAGCCAGGGTAAACATTTTAGAAGCTTGTGCCACAGTTGCTGTTCTATGGGATCAGACTAAATGGCAAATCTTCACCCCCAAAGTCCTCAGTGAGCCTTGGGCACCCACGAACCTGTCGCTGATTCACTCTTTGTCCTTCCACTGTTGGCAGGTCATTACCACTGTATACCAGAAATATCCCACAAAACCTGTTGTTTCAGAGATACTCTGACCCCCAGAAGAAATGACTGTTCATTTGCTGCCACCCCTCACAGATGCCACTGTAATGAGATAATCACTGTTATTCACTTCATCTGCTAATGGGTTTAATGTTGTGACCTTGATACCCTTGAGGACCCCCACGCCCCCTTAAGGGTAGCCTGAACTATAAACTTCCTACAGTTCAGCAGCTTAAACAGTACGCTTGTCCCATTGTCTATTGTTCTTTATTCTTCTTACTGTAATTACTGTATTGATGTTTGTACTGTTGACTTATGCCATCTTTTCTTCTTTTCAGCTGCTCTGTGTTAAATTGGGCTGTGGTTCCAGAAGATGATGATGATAATTATTATTATTAACACTCACACATGTGATTTTCCTGTTAATCCACAGAGCGAAACACATTTTTTGCTCTAAGTACCTCAGCTCCATATTGCACAGCATGGTATTCGAAACATCTGTTCATTACTCCACATACAGTATTGTATAAAATGTTTTGCATAACAGTAATGTTATACATTATGTTACTACTAATTATTCAGATAGGATTTCTGGAGACGTACATTTACGGCATTTAGCAGACGCTTTTATCCAAAGCGACTTCCATTCTCTAACTACAGGGGGCAGTCTCCCTGGAGCAACTTGGGGTTAAGGGTCTTGCTCAGGGACCCAGTGGTGGTGTGCTGGAGGTAGGATTTGAACCTGTGACCTCTTGGTCTGGAGGCAACTATCCTACCCACTGAGCTACCTCCACCCTCACTGAGCTGCCTCCATGTAAAAATACATCATTTTTGTGCTAATACTGTCACATTCATTTCATTTAGTGTGTGTTGGAAAAAAGCTTCAAATATCCATATTAAATTTTGAGCAGCCAAAAAATGTTAGTGTATAATTTTGTTAGCTACCACAGGTTCAGTACTGGTACTAAGACCAACACTACCATTACAACTGCTTAACAATATGATTGAACATTCAGTTTACAAAACTCAGTCAGTGTACAAAGAGAAAAGTATCAAAACACATACACAGTAATCTATCAAAAACGAGAGATGCAGTAAACAGGAGGTAAATGAACAAACTTAAAAGAATTAAACTGCCACAATTTAAAAAATCGAATCACATCGCAAAAAAATATTACTCTACGTTACACTCTATAAAACACAATAAGATTAAATGGCTCTGGTGTAAATATACAGTGCTATTACGGAGAGTTAATGCTACCCATTCCTCTCTCTGTAAACAGGTGTATGTGTGTGTGTGTGTGTGTGTGTGTGTGTAAGCAGAACAGGGTGGGTGTGTAAAAGGCAGCAGATGGCCACAGTATCAAATTCAAATCCATGTATCATGACCGAAGAAAGTGTGTGTGTGTCTGTGTACGTGTGTGTCTGTGTATGTGTGTGTGTTTGTGTGTGTGCGCAAGTGTGTATGTGTGTGTGCGTGTGTGTCTGTGTGTCTGTGTGTGTTTGTGTATGTGCGTGTGTATGTGTGTGTGCATGTCTGTGTATGTGTGTGTTTGTGTTTGTGTGTGTGTGCAAGTGTGTGTGTCTGTGTGTGTGTGTGAGGTGTGTGAGGTGTGTGTTTGTGTATGTGTGTGTACATGTCTGTGTATGTGTGTGTGTTCGTATGTGTGCAAGTTTGTGTCTGTGTGTGTGTGTGAGGTGTGTGTGTGAGGTGTGTGTGAGTGCTGGACAGTGAACACACTGTACTGACTTATGGCTTTAGCAATGGCCACAGCTGTGGACAGGCATGTGTAAAAACATCTGACTCTCTAATTTGAGCCTGTCCCCAAACCCCCCTTAGCCCTCGACCCTAACCCTAAAGGGAGCTATATATAAAACAGTCCTATGATTAGCCTAGCCATATCTTTATTTGACTGCACATTTTTATGAGCGAAGCACAAGACACCTCACTGAAGTCACACTTTCATTATTTTGGAAGATTAATGATGAAAGTACAGCTATAGATGCATTACATCAGTTGGCAATGCTAATTGTGAAGAATGCTTCCAAACATTGTTACTAATGATCATATCCTCAGTCAGGAACATGTGTAGGTAAAGTGGAGTAGTAACGGTGGTCTAAATCCACTCTTTCATGGGACATATCATATTTGTAGATTGAAATAAAGAATCCCTTTCAAATCACAATGGACAACGTGGAAATTATCTTTTTAATTATGAAAAAATAAGTAAAATATTTTATTTATATTAAAACTAGTTTTGTAATCACTGTAAATATTTTCCTAACTAATAAAGAGTTGTCTTTATTTCTTATTATTTTTACTCACTGAAGCAAAAAAATAAGCAATGATAAAATAAAATCGCTAGAATGGACAGAAATATACATTTCAGCATAATATTTTGCTAAATAAAAAAATGAAAACGAGTAAAATGGGCGGGGACTGTGCCTGCCAATCAAAACGAAGCGTGTGGGCGGGCCTGAGGTTTCATTCAAAGAGCAGGGAAATTAAACCACACACTGTTAACGGTTCCCTCTGAAACAGGAGATAAATTAACTAGGCTGAGCGTTTTAAGAAATAAGTTCGTATTTGTAAAAAAAAACCAAAAAACCCACCAAAACCTAGTCTGATATGGCAAGAGGAGAGGGGGCCGAACAGTTTCCTCACACCCTTCTGTCTTCGGTTAAACCTTTACCCCAAGACGACATCAAGGCTGCACAGGTAGGAGCAAAAATCAGGAATAATGTGTTTAATGGATGTGTTATCTCTGCTCTGGCTGCCCGATGCTGTCTTCACATCTTGGTGTTTCGAGCGCAAAATTAGCGGTATTCTCCGGTGCCACATCGCATACAAGGGTGTGTGTGTGTGAGAGCGAGCGAGAGAGAGACAGACAGAAAGAAAGAGTGTTCGAGTCAACGTGGACGCTGAACATGTGGCATCTCATTCATGAAGTGGGAGCATCTCTATCTCAGGCAGTTCCATGCCTGTCGTCCATTTTTACATATAAATTCACGTATGTGTCCGTATTCCACCTCTATATGTGTGTACATATTGTGTGATTACAGATTACTTTATTTTAAAACTGGAAACAGGAAGTTAGGGGTCTTCACGTGCACAAATTTCCCTCGTTAATATGACTCATCTTAGATCCACCAGGCTCCAGGTTTGTTTAGTGCAGGGGTAAATCCAGCAGAGAATAACACCAGTGAGGGGCTTTTTCTGATCAGGGATCCCCTGATCCCTAATCAGGAATGAGCTGCTGTTCGGTTTGGCTAGAGATCAAGACTGAAAGAAGACTCCCAGGATTAGGGAGGATGTATTTCTGTATAGAAGTGGGTGACCTGGTCGCCACTGGAACCAGGCAGAACTCATAAAACGAATCGGCTGGTTTGAGAGCTCCTCCCTGGTCTCAGATGTTCTGCTAGCCTGGAGCCCTCTGGGGTTAAGACTGGTGCACTCTGGGTTAGGCATGTTCACAAAATCATGTTAAATGCTGCCTAAATGTCAATTAAATCTTTTATATATATATTTTGTTATAATGCGTAGTGGCATTGGTAAAGTCCCATCTGTTCAGTATGGGTGCAAAAATGGACGCAAAAGTTTTGGGGTACATATTTGGTCACCAGTAACACATCATTTAGTGCAACTGTAAGGTTTGATGTGGTTTAATTTATCAAAAATGAATAAGTTATGCTTGCGGTTGGACCCTGAGGGGTGAGGCTGTACTATTACAGTTAATAAGGTGTTATGCAAATAGTGTTGGTAATAATGTAGGTGCAGACTGATGCAGGGTCACAAAAGCCCACAGTTTTGTGCTCGGCCCTGTTTTAGTTAGTCATTGTTGTAAACTATGTTTTTTGGGCACAGAATAATTTTGCCACCAGCAAATCCTCAATCTGCTTTAGTCCGTATAAATCATTACATCACAGGATTCGAGTTCTTAGAGCTGCAGAGTTAGTAAAAATGAATGAATGTTAGCCCAGTTTCCAGAATTTTTCGGTGGCTCAGTAAAGGTAGGCGCAGTAAAGGAGTGCCTTGCCTGAAAATTGTAAGCTTTATGACCTCCACTGGACAGTGCCAGTGTTAAAAATGGGCACATCCTCTGCTGTAGTGGATAAACTGCTATGCTGTTTTTTTGCATGGCAATCATTTAAAACTTTACTGTCTGCAAATGCCATATGTCCATAAATTGCACAGTAGAAGCCACATCTCCCTCTACACTTCCCATAGGTGCCATATTGCATTCTGTGCTTCTTTTAATATATTAGTCTGTCAGAATGTGCCTCATGTGTTATACAGCATCATAGAGCCCTTTAGAATAAAACAGTAAAATCTACATGCCCCCCTTATGCTTCCCATAGAGTATTACAACCTGTCAGAACAGCCATGTGAATCATATGAGTGTTATACAGCCTTATAGGGCCCTTTTTAAACGAAATCCGAATCACCTTCTATGCTTACTCTAGTGTATTACAGTCTGTCAGAAACCCAGTCTTAGGTATGTATTTTAGTGAAATTCAGTCCAGCTGCTGGGTTACATAGGTCAGAAATAGAGAAGCCACTGAATTGTTGGTATTTAATGACTGTTTTAGAGTGAAACTCAGAGTTGCACTGTGGTCTTATTTGGAAATGTCTACATACTTCAACAGCTTTCAGTCTTGAAGCTAAGAGGCTTTGCATGGCTCACTCTCAGTGCTGTCATTGGTTCACAGATGGTGAAACCTTTGCTTTGAAGACAATAAATGTTCCAGTGCTTGGTGATCTGAAACGACGTTTATGTTCACCTCATCGCAACCCATTGGCGTGTATGTGGGACTGGCCCAACATACCACACCAGCAACCAATCACAGCTCTGAATTCGAACAAGAGTGGGAATTTTTTAGTGCCACTGTGAGACTGAACTCCAGTGACCTTATTGTCCTACCCCACTGAGTGTGGGCTTCAGGCGTGAGACTGATTGTTACAGGGTTTTGAGACTGAGATGACTGTACAGATGTGACTGTACAGAATCCCATAGTAAGAGGCCTCATTTCAAGCACGGCTGCGTTTCATCCCTAATACATATAGCTTATGGATGTAACTGTGGTTGAAGGAGCTGGCGGTTGAGAAATGTCTCCCTTAACATTCACACACCCCTGCCGTATCACTGTATCAGCAGCACAGTGCAAACAGTTGAGAGTAAAGGGAGGAATCACCAAAAAGCCAGCGATATTATACTGTCACAATATTTGGGCCACAGTATAAGATTTTTGTGATTCTTTGATTTGAAAACAGATGGTGAGTTATGTTTACGAGTCTCTATAAAACACTTGTCGACGTGCAAGAGAAATAGAGGTCTTGTGCTATCTTGTGGAAACAATGAACCCAAAATAATAAAGTAAATGTAAATAATAAAGCATAGTAAAGAAAATGAAAATAGTATAAAAATAAATAAAATTTTTGTAATGTATTGGTATAATAGTAAATTAAAAAATAGACACATGGTGCCACTGTTTTATACCTTTTGGACATTATTTGAAAGTTTTGCCTGCGAGATCCATTTGTTAGTGTGTTTTTATTTGGGCACCTGAATTTTTTTTTATTATTATTAATATATCTGTGATCTAGATATTGACTGAGTGGTTTTATTCTGCTTTTTGGAAATGAAGTAAAATGAACAAAATGTCATCTAAAATCTGTTGGAGACTGATCCCATTATTGTCTTAAATCCTGCTGCTCTCATTTTGGATCCTGATACTGTAATCTACTCTTACACAAATATGACAAAAGGGCAAAACAAGCAAACCTGATCTAAACCCATTTAAAAATAATGTCAATCTTTTATTGTGTTTTAAAGTTCACAGATTTCTCATCCTCCTCACATTTCTTCTCTCTCTTTCTCTTTCAGAAGAGGAAGGAGCAGCAGAAAAGGAGTCTGTCTGTCTGGAGTAAGCTGTGTTATGCCATTGGAGGAGCGCCATATCAAATAACTGGAAGTGCTCTGGGCTTTTTCTTGCAGATCTACCTGTTGGATGTGGCTCAGGTGAGATGACAGTGGAAGCCTCATCACCCTTGATCTTCCTGTAGTGTGTTACAGTCTGTTAGAATGGCCTTGTGGTTCATATGGACATTATAGAGCATTCTAGAGCACAGACGACACTAGAAGCAATATCTTCCTTTAGTGTGATCGTATTAACGTTATAGAGAATTGTAAAGTGTTTTACAGATGGCAGTTGAAGCCATATCGACCATCATTCTTCCTGTAGTATGTAACATTTGGTTAAAATGATCATATGGACATTGTAGAGCATTCTAGAGCACCTCTCAGCTAGTTGTTCCTGACGACTCAAATATGTAATTAGCCAAGCACTGTAATCCAGCAGCAGCCTCACTCTGAAGTTGCTTCTTTACTACATTTTACTTTGTTCATTGTGTTATGACATTTGCGTATTCACTCCATCTCAGATTTGCATACGTATTATAAAACTTCCACCTGTGGTGACCTGCAACGCTTCTTGTCTCTGAGAGGTTCCTGTGTCCTACTTTTTTTTGTCAGTTCTGATGACCTTGCATTCCAGTGAAACTGTATCTGTTTCATTGTGACTTTCAGATCCCTGCTGATAATCTCACCCACCCATATATACACACACACGCGCACCAGGAGCCTAGGAACAATAGAGAAGGTGTTACTTTATCAGTGTGTCTGTGTGTTCGGCAGTGTAACATTTTAATAGCCTTCAGCACCAATAATGCAGTCACTCATCTCCACTCCACCTCCTGCTGAACCACATTGTTGCACAATTACAGCTCCACTGTTCAGCCGCGTTGGCCCTGTTCAGCTTCAAGGGGTCAGGAAACAATTATTAAGTGTGTTTTCTTTTAAGACTGTAAAAAGTAGTGATTTCTTTCTTGTGCCACCTCTCCATTGTTGGGCACATTTTTTCCCCTTTCCCATCTGCGAGAATGCCCACTTGCACCCTGATTGGCCCTGTTTAATTACACTATGTCAATCATTGCTAGTAGCCAAAAGGAAAAGATGTCTGAATATGGGGAAAAATGAGGAAATAATTCTCTCTGCTCTCTTGCAGCTGGACCCGTTCTATGCATCTATAATCCTGTTTGTTGGGAGGGCTTGGGATGCTGTGACTGACCCCACGGTCGGCTTCCTGGTCAGCAGGAGCCCATGGACACGTCATGGCCGAATGATGCCTTGGTAAGCTCCACTAATGTTTTTAAGTAGTTCCTTTTTTCTGAGTCTTTGAAGGCAAGAGTGGACTCAAAAGTGAGGTCAAATCATCAAAGAATTTGAAGTTATCGCTTCAGTGTTTAGATGCAGTACTAAAACACACACAATTTCTTTACACTGCGTGAACACCTCATGATGAATGGACCCAAATAAGGTTTTCTGCTGATGTTGTCAATTCAGTTTTATGCAACAGAAAAAATATATGGCCATTTTCTAACCTCTCTATATGCCTAATTCAACATGTTACTGTTATCTTTAAGAATGATTTATGTGTAATAATAAGAATCAGAAAATTGTATTGATCCCTGAGGAAAATGAGCAACATAAAAGCTAGGGGTGTCATGGTGTTAAAAAAATTAAGTATTTTAAAAATGTAAATGAATTTTAAGGAAATTAATAATCAACATACAGACCTTTCAATGTCTCTTTTATTCAATAAGTGTTTCTGCACTGTTCAGTAATGGCCACAGCAATCAAAAATGTGGCCTAATATACTGAGGGGAAAAAACAAAAAATGCTTCAGCGAGAACAATGATCGATCCAGGTCCATCTATAAAGTGCAGTATATTTTTTTGTGATTAATTGATCGAAATGAACATGTTAATTGAACACCGCTAAAAAAATCTAATAAATAAGTCAAAATAACACTTTAAAAAGCAGTCTGGGTCCAAACACTCCTTATAACTTCTGTGAATGGGTGGGGCTAAGAAGGTGGATTAACACCAATCAGCCATGACATTAAAAGACAGGTGAGGTAAACGATACAGTGCCCCCTGTCAAGAGGTGGGATATATTAGGCAGCAAGTGGACAGTAATTTCTTGAAGTCGATGTGTTGGAAGCAGGAAAAATGGAAAAGTGTAAGGATCTGAGAGACTTTGACAAGAAACAAACTGTGATGGCTGGATGGGCCAGATTGTCTTCGTAGCAGCTGGTCTTTTTTCTAGTACACAGCGGTTAGCAATGGTCTAAGAATGGATACTTGGTAAACTGGAGTGGACAGTTGGACTTTCCATGATATGAATCCTTTAGAATCAGAAAACTTTATTGATACTGGAGGAAATTGATTATGACTGCACTGATACACTGAGACAAGAATAATATAAATATAAAATCTAACATTCAATAGTATCCATAAAAATGCCGAGAGGAGCAAGCATTTCAGTGTGTCCATCAGTGCAACATTAAGGCAACTGTATTTCTTCTGGCTCATGATGTGTCATAACTGTGGGGTAGTGCTCACATGGCATGTTGATGCAGAGAGGGAAGGAAATGCAGGAATGCCAGAGGAAGGGTGGATAATGGGTAGACATGTGGAGGGAGGGAGATAAAAAAAAGAGACATTTCCATCTATGGTATTTGAATCTGAGATGCGGGTGGTAACCATGGCAACAGAGCTCGAATGGAGTGGACTTCGCTGTAGGGTGGCGTGACTGGGTGTGGCACAGAAACGGTGTTAGGATGGGAGTCAAGAAAGATTTGGAGATTATTTACCAAACACACACACACACACACACACACTCAATTTGCTAAGCAGTGCAGACCCCCCCCACTGCCGCTCTTTTCTAAAGTGGGGAGCAAGACGAATAGCATAAGGGTCTGTGATTAAATTAAAAAATATAGAATAAAGAGCCCACCCCTCCCACCTGAGCTTATATTGATTTACACTCTCAGGTGAGCTGATATTATGCACAAGGACAATCAGGCACAAATATAAAGTCACAGTTCTTCGATTAGCTGTTTAAAAGTAAAATACATCATATCATATTAATAAGCAGTGCCTAAGTAGATACCATGTGGTATATTCATGTAAATATCTTAATGTATATTAATGTTAGTTTAAGATGTTACTGTAAAATGTCCGTTATATTTGATATAATATACAGTACTGTCAATGTCTTAAGCTCCTGAGAAAATTAAAAGCTTAAAAGCTAGTTAGTGTTAAAATACTAATATTCCAATACATGTAATATTTATGTGTGACAAAGTTTTCACTTAACCATTTGCAGACCTCTGCAACGGTATTATTTGTATCTACCATCCAATCGGTTTCACCATTATTCACACAATTACATTTATTGCTTATGAAATCTGGAATCAAACCTGTGGTGTTCTAACCAGATCACAAAATATGAAGTACTTCTTAGAAAAAAATAAACCGTGGTGCTTTTTACTGCTTTCCGGTTCACTTGTGTTTTTGCTGGCAGAAGGAAAACCATTACTGACACAAATGACTTCAAACAATTTGCATAGGTGCCTTTGCATAGTAGTGTAAATTCATCAATCTTAATATGGTCATTTTTTTTTGTGTTTTCTGAAATCTGAAACTTGGTTGCTGTTTTTATTTATTGAAAGACGAAATGTTTTTATATTAAGGTTAAATGAAGATAGAAGAGAGACTGAATAAATTCTTATCTGAAATGCACCCTTCACTTCTTGTAACAGTGCTAAACCTATGCAGCATAATCTTTACATGTGAGAGAGTGAGACAGAGCTGTGGTTTTTTTGTGTGTGTGAGGGAGGAGGGGGTGTGATCCTGACACAGATTGTGCCATGAGTTCTCATTGGTTCAAAAGACCACACCACCAAATCCAGCCAATCAGACTGCGCGCGTGTCTGATAGCGACCGTTCAAAAAGAGCGCTCACATGGCGGATCCTGATAGGTTACTTTAGGTCGTGTGTGTGTGTGTGTGTGTGTGTGGTTTGCCTGCTCAGTCATTCAGCTGTGTAATGGGAGAGGTTTTTCCCCCCTTCTCTCTCTCCATCTGTGTGTGTGTCACTACCGGCTGTTGGCTCCTCCAGGATGGAGAGAAAGCAGAACAATGCTTGAAGTATTCACTCATGATCATATGCTGGGCTCCTCCACTGTACACATTAGTAATGATGTCATGGTACTTTTAGGGTCCTCCTGCCAGCTGCATTTGTGAGACTTGACATAAATTAAAAAAGAGGAAGCTGTACGGTATGGTTCATGATGAAAAGTGAAACTGGAGGCTTAAATTGTACACAGCTTCACACGGTGTGTGAAATTTGCTTCTTTAATTTTAGCATTGAAGCTACTAGGCTAATGTAGCTGCAGGCGTAAATCATCACATGTGGAGGTATTCAATAGTCTCTAAAAGATCTTTTTTATGCCATTAATGACTGGATGACCTGAGCCTGGGGCCCTATCATGGGAGGGGGTTTTCGGCGGAAGCCGGTTCCTGTATAGTTTGGAGGCTTTCACACATTTAGAACTGGTGTGATTTGGGGGTGGTGGTGGCCTTGTGGGTAAGATAATTAACTCTGGTTCAAGAGGTCATGGCTTTGAATCCTACCTTCAGCATAACACCACTGGGCCCCTGAGCAAGACCCTTAACCCCAAGTTGCTCCAGGGAGACTGCCCTCTGTAGTTAGAGAATGGAAGTCGCTTTGGATAAAAGCATCTGATAAATGCTGTAATTGTGCAATGAATACGTTTAAAATATTTTTGTCGGTTTCCATTTGTGCCAGAGAATAAGACAAGACCAAGGGCCTTTTCATATCAAGTTTTACAGACAAAAAAAAGTTAATATCAACACATGTTTTTCATGTCAGCTCATGGCTGCTACTGTTGTTGATCCTTTTAGTGCTCTGAGCTCCGAGCTAAAGTAGAGCCTCAAACATTACAGTGTTGCTATAGAGTTCTTCTACAAATTCTTTTTAACAAGTAAAAATGGAAACCTAATGCGTCATTTTGCGTGATATCGGTGTATGTGTATATGCTGGTTAAACTTTCCGAAACCTAGCAAAACAATTCCCTGGTTACCGGATACATTTTTGCCTGTTCCTTTATAGTTCTATGTAACTTTTACTGAAGTGAATGTAAATGTATTTTTGTTTTTTGTGTTTGTACAGGATTTTATTGTCCACGCCGTTTGCAGTGGTCAGCTACTTTTTGATATGGGTGGTCCCTCCGGTGGAGAAAGGAAAAGTGGCCTGGTACCTGATCTTCTACTGCCTTTTTCAGTCTCTGCAGACGGTCAGTGAGAGACGCACACATTTATGTATCATTTTTATTTATGTTTGTGCGCAGTGATGAGAATGTCAGCCCAGTATGAGTCAGGAATGCTGTGCATGTGTGTTTAAAGAGTTAATGCTCTTGTTTTGCAGTGTTTTCATGTGCCTTACTCCGCTCTGACCATGTTTATCAGCTCCGAGCAGAAGGAGAGAGATTCTGCCACAGCGTATCGTGAGTACACGTGTACTTTCATGCTTGCTAATCTTTATGTATGAACCTTTTGTCAGGAATGAATTAATAGAAATGGCCCACTATTAGTATATAGTCTCATATATGTAAAGTGGTGGAAAACATAAAGGAAAAGAACATTTGAATAACTGAGCTTTGAAGTTTGTTCCAGAATTGGTTTTTTTTTCTTGCGCATTGTACTTGAGTACATATGTACTGTATATGCATCTGAATTTCCATGAGCCTCACTGAAAGGGAGGAAACCAGCAGGATCTAATTTAATGCTTTTTGGTGCATTATCGCCACCTTTTGGCAGTAATATACTGTAACACTAGTAAAAACAAGAGAAAGTCTATTCTTAAAAAGCAAGACAACAGCACTTTGACTTTTGTTTTATAATTTTAGAAATAAATATTAAAATGCTATACATATGTACATATTTAAATATTCTAATTCTCTCTATTTCAGGTATGACTATAGAGGTTTTAGGCACAGTTATTGGAACTGCCATCCAAGGTCAGATAGTGGGCGGAGCCAATGCCCCGTGTTTAAATCACACGTCTCTAAATGACAGCAAGAACAATCTAAGCTCCGATGTCAACAGCACTCACATCTCACTGAGCGATACGGTAAGAGTGGGTGGAGCAATAAAACATGATGGTCATGTTTCTATCTGCATTATGTTTGTTATTTTAATGTGTTATTTTAATACTGCATGGCCCTTTATTGTTCTATTACTACCCATTATTTAGTGGTGTTTGTCCTTGTTGTGCATTGTTCTTTATATGTTGATGTATGTTGCACCATGGAAAAATGTTGTACTTAATGTGATCAGACGTTTACAGAGCTGTTGATGACAAAGTAACCTTGGAAATAGGAAAAAAACAGACATGCATATAATCACCATTTACTGTATTTATATTCTGATTAGAGCCCGACCGACAAATCGGCAGGCCGATATTATCGGCCGATATTAGTCATTTTCCAAACTATCGGTATCTGCATTTATAATGGCCGATACATGAATATTTCAAAAATAAAATAAAAACGGACGAAACACCCTTCAACCATGTCATGAGTGTTGGCGTTGTATAGTTT
>JBBPDC010169135.1:0-17332 GCA_037974485.1 Hemigrammopetersius urotaenia | reverse complement strand
CTGTGTTTAGGAACAAGCGCTGTGTTTCTCCCTGCCTTTTAAACATTTTACTTTGAACTGCTATTTCAGATTTTTTTTAACATTACAGATAATAGGCTTTTCTACACTGGCCCATGTAGGTCTTACATACGCCTGGTTGTCCTGTCAGAGGATGAGAAAAGATCTGTTTTAATGGAGTGCCACAATAACCCTGGCACCGGAAACCGTAATGGGGCCAGAGGCACTAGAAACAGGCCCACTGCTGGCTACTACTGGCCTACATTGTCTAAAGATGTGACAGAATGGGTAATGTATTGACACTATTACGTGGTGGTGCAAATGTTGATGTATTTTGTTACATTCCCTTGGTTTTAGGCTAGCATTGAGTTTAATGTGATGACCACACATTTTTCTTAAATTTTATTATATGTGTTATTTATGCCTGCCTGATTTTTTGACTATTGCACGTCTCGTTCATCTCTCTTCAAATTCTGTCCTTAAGGTAAAATGTTGTCATCACTGCCAGCTGAACAATCCAATCAAGACAGTTGCCCCAGTTTTGCATTCGATCAAGGTGTTATTTATTATTCATATTCTTATTGCAATGAAAGGCCTTGTCACTCTGTAAATGAGCTTAATACACATTTTTATAGGTGAAAGAAGCCTGGGAAGTGCTTGGCTTAGACTTGATTGGACCACTACCCAAAACTGCACGCTGTAACAGTTACGTCTTGACCGACCTGTACACAAAATGGGTAACTGCTGAACCTCTGCAGTCAAAGACTGCAAGTGAGGTGTCTTTAGCTATTAGCAGTAAATTGTACATGTTTTGGCATGGTCAGGAAAATTATCACAGACCAAGGAAAGGAATTTGTCAATGAGGTAAACAATTTGAACAATTTAAAAAGAAAATTGTACTCACCACTCGTACATTTTGTCTTTAACAATAAATACTGTTAATCATTTGTCCACAGCTTAATGACCAAATCTTTAAAAATGTTAAACATAAAGCATGCAGTGTCTAGTGCATACCATCCACAGACCAATGGCCAGGTAACTCACACTCGGGTGTCCATATTATGCACACAGGTTTCTTGCTCACAAAAATGTATATTTACAGGATGAACGGACAAATCAAAACATAAAGCGTGCTCTGAGGAAGTACGTGAATGAACAACATGATGACTGGGACCTCCACTTACCTGCTGTGGTGTATGGCATTAACACTGCTAAGCAGGTCTGCTCTTTTTAAAAACTGTGTTTAAGAATGTAAAAGATCAACTTTAAGCACACACATTGACAATGGAGAACAAGGCAGTATTGTTAATCTGTGATCTATTACTGTCAAACTTTTTATCATTAGAACTCCACCAGGTACAGCCCCTATTTCCTTCTCTTCCACCGACACCCTCGCTTACCAGAAGTCATCAATGCCTCTCCCATGGGAAGTGATTTTGGTGTTGCTGACCCAGAAGATGACATTGATGCCAAAGTCACTGAAATGAAGATACTCAACGAAAAGGTTTGTATGTATGAAGAATACACAAAAATCATCATAATACTTGTTTGCATGTGTTGATTTTTGTGTGCTGTTTTTTATAGGTCCTCAACAATATTGAAAAAGCAGAAAGCAGGCAGCAAAAGACATTTGGAGACCGGAAGCGCAGGTTTACCCAAGTGTGCTCAGTTGACACTGGGGATGCGGTTCTTATATCCCAGGACACCAAGAGACGCCGTGCTGGAGACACTCTTGGAAGTCTACACCAAGGACCTTACAATGTTGTGAGCATAACCTCTAAAGGTGTAGCCACTATTAGGAAGGGTAGTTCGACAGTCAAGAAGGTGAACTTATCAAGACTGAGGCCATATCACAAATTAACAAGTAAGAGTTATTATAAGAACTATGCATACAATATGTAATGACAACAAAAAAGTTAAAAATTAACAATTGTCTGGTTATCATGCATAAAGGTAACATGGTCACACTTTTTGTGCTATCAGATGTAACAACTGAAAGGAAATTTCTGCAGGACCATCACTACTCACAGCTAGAATGTCAGGTGGAACATCCATATGCACTTCCGGGTCCGCAGTGGGAGAAACACCTGTGCCCTCCTCAGGATGACCTGGTTCGCATTCTGAGTCAGTGCATGGAATCGAATGTGAGCATGCTTGAAAGATTTTGCTGTTTCATGCTAATTATTCTAGATAAATAGTGTTACAAATGGCATATTTAATCAATTTATTTGATTCCTCCCAGATTGGAAATGCATGTCTCAGGATGATCGGGGAAGCAGCACAAAGACATGTAACTTATCCTATTTATAATGCTGGAATTGCCTGAAGCAGACATGCTTATCTTCCTTTTTGTTTATAATAATGGATATATTTGTGGTGTTTGTACTATTAGGGAAAAGATGTTCATATTGTGGACCTCTATGTTGTTCCCACCTGGAAAGACAGCCATGTAGACCCACTGCTTTGTTTACCGGTAGGTTCTTTTGTGTGCTTGTGTTTGTGCTTTTTTTCAATATAGAGATTCTATTGAAACGTGTTATACAGTGTTGTATCTGACTATACCACTGCTTATGTATTTTCTCCCTATGCTACCAGGAAAATATGGGGTCAAAAGATGCAATAGTTTTTCCTGCTTGGAGTAGGCAACAAGATCAAGCAGATCACTATCTTCTCTGTGTTGAGTGCAGAAATCCAGATTTCAGTTTTTATTAAAGTTGGTATTGTTTTGTATTTATTGTGAGTATCAATTCCAGGTGATGTTAGTGGCAAAGAGGGAAATTTTCTTTCTTGATTCCCTTCGACCAAATGGCTTTGGAGATGATGTCTACAGAACAATATTTAGGTGGAAATGAGGGATGATAACTTAACTTTGTGCTGTGGCAGTGTTTCTCATCCTGGTGTAGCCTCGTTCCCAGGCTACCGGGCTTCAGGTGTAGCCTCGTTCCCAGGCTACCGGGCTTCAGGTGTAGCCTCGTTCCCAGGCTACGGGATTGATCATTACATTATAGATAAAAATTACTTTCTCTGTTTCCAGACAAACTGCCGACTCCATTGACCCAAAGCAATGGACTGAAAAAACAGGAAGTGACATTCAAGTAAGTCTAAGCAGGTGTAATTGTGGAATTTGTGTAGTTTATTTTTTAAGGCTACATCCACAGTCTAAAATAATTCTCATGAAGTCTGTACTTGCAATTTCTCCAGAACTTTCCTCACCAGACTTCAGGAAATTCCTGTGGCATCTTCATGCTAATGGTAAAAATGCATTCCTCTTTAGTTCCACTTATTAAGTCTTGAAAGTTTTTTTTTATAAAAAACATTTCTACTTTTTTTTGCAGTACGCACTCAGTTTTTGCACCTTAGCTCCATGCATTTTCAGAGAGGTAAGTGTTGGCGTAATTTAACAACAATTGAACATTTCAAGCAACTGTTCATGTTTTTAAATGTTTATACATATTTTTTAGGGTGATATCCCATTAATTCGGCAGTGGTGGTGCATTCAGCTGATGGAGAGGTTTTGCATAGAAGGGTATAATGCCATTTAAAATACACTGAGATATTGAAACATTATGTCTAAGTAGTATAAATGATATAATTGTATTACTCAGACATGGGCAGAGATTTGCTTTCTGGACTGAGGAAGCTTCATGCCTCTCTTCAGGGTGTCCACTCCACCTGCTCTTCTCAATCCTGATGTCAAAAAGTGTGTTTCTCCTCATTTTTCACTTAAATATGATATACTCAAAGCTCTTAACATTTGCATTAAGAGACCATTATCTGTAGCACTAGGGCAAAATCAAATGATCCTTTTTTTAGAATACAATATGAAACCACATGAACAGGGTGAAATATGAGACTCACCAGTACAAATACAAATACATTTACTGGGTGGTGTATTAGCTAATTACCTAGCTCACTTATATGAATACATCATAACAGTTTTAACATAAACAAAACTTTTAGTAGAACCATATAGGATTATTTAAATACAAGAAATATTAGATATATTACAAGGTACAGTGGAGTCGGTGGGAGTTAGCCTAAGATTGGTCTGCATAACTTCCTCTGGACACGGGTAAAAGGCGATTAGCATGCTAGCCAAACTAGTAAATAAACCTAAAACTACTGATATACATATCATGGAATCATCTCAAAATATGGAACATAAACTGTTATCCAAACTGCATGATAAGTCATGGATTCTGTGTACTTATAATCTAGTACAACATAGTTTATCCCACACCTCTCAAAAACATGACCTACCCATTCAGTGTCCTGAATTGCTTTGAGCAACTTCATGGGATCTCCCAATACACAGCACTAAGCTACCACTAGATGGCGGCATTGCACCATTTTAAATAATTTAACCACATATTATGTCTACTCTGTTACATATGTGTTTTATACATTACATATGCAAATATTAAATACATATAAATACCTATATTGAACAAAAGTTTCATAGCTTATCCCTGTATCCAACTATAATCCTCATTTACCAAAAATAATAATTCAGCTAAAGAACCCTTTCAGCCTTTTCTGGTTTATTCCTACACAGTAAAGACGTTTTAGTGTTAGAATCTTCGCCTGTTCCTTTTCTCCTTTTTAAATAGTCTTTTATCCTGGTGTCCGTTTGTCAGAAGTCCTTTTCCTTTATGGGGTAAAACAGGGGTCACAGGAGACTGCACGGGGGGCAAGGGTAGATGGGCTGTATTGCAAGACTCGACAGGAGACAGAATGAAAGTTAACTGCACGTTTATTATAACCCTCTAACCTGGCACACACCAGGACCTCGTGTGTACTTCTGGTAGAGGCACCGCAGAGAACTACATACAATGTGGTACGGCAACTCACACAGATCAAAATAGCTGGACTGCTAAAAGAGTACAGCTGTCTGCAGGACGTCAGGACATCTGTGCAAGAGTTTTTTGATGAGGAGGGTGGAAACCCCACAGACTCTACAGCAACTCCCAGTCAGAGAAAGATGGCTCTGAGAAGAGTCTTTTCTACTGAGAGGGTTAAATATTTTCTTTTGTTCACTAAAGGAAAACAGGGAGTTAATGTCGAGCAGTATTTTCCTGACAGCAGGGCTGGACTGGGGGAAAAAATCTTAGCGGGCATTTTTACCCAAGACCAGCCCACCAGGCCGTCGTTCCTGGTACAGACACCGTAATGTTTTAAATGACCTGAATACACAACTGGGTACCTGTAACACAGAACATTATTTCTTGGAGGTGTAAAATCATGTTCTCCAAGAAATAAAGCAACACTGACAGTGGGTTGGACAGGAATCATGTGGAATCACATGTTGCTTCCCAGAGAACACGTGGTTAGCTGGTCAAGGCCCATGATCTGTGTGATATTGGGAGAGGTGTCCACCATGGTAACTGACAGTATACATGGGCCCATGCTAGACAGAATGTCTCAGGCCCAACGGCTGTTATACACATCACCGCAGTGAGTTTGAGGATGTCTTTATTAATCCAACTGGTTTCTCTGATCACTGTGCTGTTACTTATAATGTGTTCATAAAGAACATTAAATGAAGGAGTGCATATTGGCATTTTAATACATCGCTTTTACATGATAAGCATTTTAAAGATTTTTATTGCTTTTTGGACAGGTTTTAGGTTAAGGAAGGCTGAGTTTTTATCACTGCAACAGCGGTGAGACTGTGGGAAGGTGTGTATTAAACAGTTGTGCATTGATGGTCTTCCTGCAGACTTCTATAGAGCTTTCTGGAGTGTCTTGGGTGAGGACATGCTGGCAGTGGTGAATGACTCTCTGGCCGGAGGGCTGATGCCTCTGAACTGTAGACGGGCAGTCACTATCCTGTCGCCAAAAAGGGTGACCTGCAGGACATAAAGAACTGGCGTCCTGCTGCTTTACTCAGCACAGACTAGAAGTTTTCTAAAGTTTTGGCAAACTGAATTAAAGAGGTTTTAGGAGAGATCATTCATTGTGATCAGTCCTACTGTGTCTCTAACAGGTCATTCATTTGATTCAGGATGTTTTGGCCTTCTCCAGACTTTTGGGTATTGACACTGGCCTGATTTCATTGGATCAGGAAAAGGCGTTTGGCCGGGTTGAACATTTCTAACTGTGGAAAACTCTTGAGAGCTTTGGGTTCAATGCTGGGATAATAGCCATGATCAGAGTGGTCTATAGTGACACTGAAACTGTGCTTAAAGTTAACATGTTTTAACTGCTCCATTTAAGGTGGGTAGAGGTATCTGTCAGGGGTGCCCCCTGTCTGGTATGTTATACAGTATTGCAATTGAACCTTTGCCACAGAGGATACAGAATGTTTTATGTAATCTGGCCCTATCCTCCTGTTCTAGAGGCATCCATGTTTCTGCCTGTGCGGATAATGTTATTGTTTTGATTAACAGCCGGAAGGATATTGATGATTTGGACAGACTTATCAAGTGAATTGGCTCTTGGGCAGGAGGGGTTCCAGTTCTACCAGGTGGACTGCAGTGGAAGACGAACAGCCTTAAGTACCTGGGTGTGTTTGAGCAGGGGGTCGTTTATGGAGAAGAACTGGAGTGGACTGTTGGACATGATTAAGGGTCAGCTGAATAAATGGAGATGGCTCCTTCCCCAGATGTCTTTTTGCGGTCGAATCCTTGTCATTAGAAATCTAGTGGCTTCTTCACTATGGCATCACTTGGCCTGCGTGAATCTGCCTACTGGTCTGCTGCACAAAAACTAGGTGTTGATGGTGGGGTTTTATTTGGGGACAGGTACCACTGGGTTCTACAAAGTACACTGTTTTTATCAAAAGATGATCGTGAAAAGGACTGGTTCAGCTGGAGAGCAGGAGAGCTGCTTTTCGGATGCAGTTCATCCAGAGATCCTGGAGTGGAGACCAGTGGTGAACGCGATTCTGGGTCAGATGGGTCATTTAGGTTTTAACAGGTAATTTTTATAACATTGACTCTCGAATGTCTGTCTTTTATAAAAGTGTTTTTCTTTTTAAGAAACAGAGACATGGTCCTTCATCTTCTTTACACTGGCTCTTGGAGGAGCTGCTTGTTTACGGTGCCAGACTAGATCTGTCTCTCACTGTTCCATCCTTTTGATTTCTCCTAAGGAATTGCAGCAGCTGGTGGTGGTGGCTGGACCCGACCTTCAGTGTGCTGCCGCAGTTATCTCCCGTCATGGGGTGTGCTCTGTGGAAATGGCCCTGGACTTTATCATTAGGGAACTGAGGGAGGAGGAGAAGGCCCGACTGGAGGACTGTTCTGGGAACAGCTGCTCAGACGGAGGAGCTCGGACTCATCCCAGACTGTAGTTGTGTTGTTCATTTCCATGAACAATAAACTTTTATTTAAGTAGCCACATCCTTCATGCTAACCTACCACTTGCCGACCTTGTCCCATGTGTTCGACTGCCATCTTTTTATCCCCCCCCAACTGGCTCGTCAACCCACAGCTAGCCAATCGATCGCATCCAGGGGCGGGATCACTAGAGGACCCACTCACTGTCTCTGGCGCTGCCCGATTACAAAGGAAAAGAAGGATTTAAAGAAACAGAACACCTTAATGAAAACACAAGAGCAAAACATCAACACGGGAAGAAAAAATACAAAAACAACCCTTACATGGCCCAGACACGACATAAGCTGTGTGTAGTTGGTCCCTACCCAAAATGCTTAATCAGCTCCAAGGGTTCTTGGGTTTTGTGAACTTCTATAGGAGGTTGATCTATCCAGTTTATTAAAAGAGCCTTTTGGTGGCCCTCTATGGGCAAAGATAAAAAAGAAAAAACAGTACGTACAGGCATGTGTGGTGTGCAACAGGGCCAAATCCACCAATCAGCCATCTTCAGACCATTAGCCTCTACCTGTTCCTTGTCATCCCTGGTCACACATCGCATTGGACTTTGTCACCAGTCTGCCAGAGTCTAATGGAATGGACAGTAATCTGAGGATAGTGGATCGCTTCTCGAAGGCTGTGCACCTGGAGGCATTAGCCAGATGCCGCCGAAACCACTGCTGAATTAAGACTGGAGCATGTAGTCCATTTGCATGGGTTCCCCAAGGACACCATCTCGGATAGAGGGTCCCAGTTCATTGCCAAGCTGCTTGGTTTGTCTAACAGTCTCTCCTCCAGATATCATCCTCAGGCGAATGGTCAGATGGAGTGAACCAACCAACAGCTGGTGTGCTTTTTGAGATGCTTTGCTGTGGGTCATCAGTGCTCCTGGGCCTGCTACCTCAACTGGGCCTAACTTTCTCACAATCTGCAAGTCTTCTCGGTCACAGGTCTTAGCCCTTTTGAGGTATGCTAACCTTTTGGATATTGTTCCAAAATGAGTAAATAAAATTATTTGTATTAATTAAGCACTAAAATGCATGAAAAATAATATATTGCTGTGTCGTCCAGGCCTTGTCTGCCACGGATTGTTCAGTAACTTGCAGAATACTATAGTGTTGTGTTACTGTTCTAAAGTATAGAGTACAGTTATTATACTATAGTGTATTGTTACTGCTCTACAGTGTGTAGGAACATTAAGTTTTGGAATAAAAGTCCTCCACCAGTTATGCAAGGGAAAGTTTTAGCTCAATTGAAATATTCTCCACCAGAATCAGTTATGGCTGATTCATCTCTATTTTCATTAATTTATTAATTAATGATTAATCATTACTTGATTAATGGTTTATCAATTAGGGTCTTATATCAAAGCCGGGGTTTTATTCAATATTACCAGCATGAACCTCTTGTCTGCCGAGGTGGTTCGTGCAAGAATACAAAACTTAGCCCTCCTTAATTGCGCAGTTAAGATGAGTTTTGGTTTAGATAAAAGGGGGAATTGCTAAGGTTAAATTTTAGTTTATAATGAGATCAAGGTAGGGAATGCGGCTGTGAAGTCATTTCTCCGGTGAACAAGAAAAATGTCACAATTTAGACACATTTATTAACACGAGACAACAACAAAGAAAAACACACATTAACATGAAACACAACAATGGAACTAATGACGTATGACTGATATTGCTAGGGCAATGGAAAATGGTTCATCTATCTCTGACGAGCAAGCTTCATAAAAACACGAGAACAGCCCAATCTCATAAGCACAGTTTAGCAGTATGGTCACCCTTGCACCACAGTTCATAAAATGATGAAAAGGTTTTATGCTGCAGTTTTGCGCTGGTCCTGGAGACAGAGCGGAGGCTTGGGCATCAGTTTTGGGGCCGAAGAGATGGAGGTAAGTGTTCTGGAGCTTCGAGGTCAGAGACGATGAGGAGAAGTCTTTGGGGCCTTGGAGGTCCAGTGGAGTCGGCAGAGGAGTGGAGATGCTGAAAGTCTTTCTTCCTGGTAGCTCTCTCAGAGAAATCTGTCCTTTTATGCTGGCTGGGGGTGATTTAGGATCCCACTCTCACCATTTAGCTGCTGGCCAATCAGAGGTACAACGGAGTTGGGGGGGGGGCGGGGTGTCGTGTGGTGTTTGGTTGTTTGGTTACAGCATAAAGTTCATAACTCTGGAACAGTTCATGGCTGAATATTTAGACTTGTAATTTTGACTTGGCAAGGATTAGAGGTTTATACACACATTAAACATGCTATACTTTCAACAATATTTCAGATTATGGCTTAATTTACAAACACAGTCTCAGTGTAACCATAATTATCTTTCTCTTTCTTTTCCTCTCACTGTTCATTGGTTAGGATGCACGATCTATTTTCTTTTTCTTTCTTTCTTTCTTTCCACTGTGTCCCAATACTTTTGTCCAATTTTTGTCATTTTCTTTCTTATTATGAGGTCCAATAGTTCCCACAAAGTGAATACATGAACATGAACACATATGAATATAGTAGTTTCCCTATGAGGTCCCTTCAAAGACATAAAAATACTCACACACTTCCTTTTTGTATGAGGACACTGGTTCCCCACTAAGTTATTAGTGCACACACACTTGGGTCCTCATCAGGTGGGTCCTCATCAGGTGGTAAATACACACACACACACACACACACACAGACAGAACAGTACTTTCCTTATGAGGGCCCCACTTTTACACGCTTATCAGTTTACTATCATTATGACTTCTGAGGATCTACCTTCATATGTATGTGTGTGTGTGTGTGTGTGTGTGTGTGTGTCTTTATCTCTTTGTGGGTCATCATAATGATAGGAAAACTGGTCAATGTGTAAAAGTGTGTTTGTATTCATTACAAAGTCAGAAGCCAATAGAAACACTTAAAGTCAACAACAACAACAACAAACATGAAAAACCACAAACAAATTAACAATAAAATCCATGTTTATGTCAATGATATGCAAATGAGGAGTGATTAATCATAAACAAGCAAAGAAAACAAACGAACAAGAAAACAAATAAACAAACAGGTCACAGAACGTAGGGGTCCTCTGGATCTGGAAGAAGAAAATTACAAATTTGTATTCATTTGCATGAATATGAAAAAGGTGGACAAAAGTAGTGGGACGCAAAGAACGAATGAAAGAATGGACATATAAGGGTTTACCGGAGGCGGGCCTTGGGGGAGCTGGGGGCGTGGCCAATTTCCCCCTCATGTCCTGGTAAATATTCTCCTCCACTATAAAAAAGAAAAAAATATTAATCCCTTCTTTCTCTCTTTCTTTCCTTCTTTCTTTATTTCTTTTTCTCTTTTCTCACCTTTTAAGTTCTCATTCATCGTTCGACGCCGAAAAAACACACAAGCCAAAAAAACAACAAGAAAGAACAACAGAGGGGCGGTGACAGAGGAGAAACGACCTGTAAACAAACAAACAAACAAACAAGCTCATTAATATTCCTAGTTTTTCTTTCTTACTTTACACTTTATCCCAATACTTTCTCTCTTTCGCTTCCAGCGACAACCTGCATCTCAGACTTTCTGTTTGAAATCTCCCCTTGGATGGCGGCCCACCACCTCAAGCTGAACCCCAGGAAGACCAAGCTCCTCTTCATCAAAGGGAGTCCTTCACCGAGCCACGGTCTCATCGTTTCTGCTGGGAACTTGGTTATCGTCCCTTCTAAGAAGGTAAGAAATCTTGATGTTATGCTAGATGAAGATCTGTCTTTCTCACCGTAGGGTGACCAGATCTCTAGAACATGCAGATACCTTCTCTACAACATCAGAAGAATATCTTGCCCTCTTCAAGACCCCCCTCTTGAAGACTCCCCTCTTCAAGACCCACCTCTTTTTTTCCCCATTTTCACTTCCTCTTACCACCATCCATTCCTTACTGTTTTTAGGTGTAACTCAGCCTGCAGTAATTTGTTTGAATAGTGGATGTTGATTTAAGTTTAGTTTACAGGTATGAAGTCTACAGGTATGAAGAACAGATGTGGACTGAAGCACTGATGTACGTCTCTCTGGATAAGAGCGTCAGCTAAATGCCATAAATTTAATGCCCACATTTCTATCTATTTTCTGCTGTTGTCTATATTTCTTTCTTAATGTATATAAAAAGTTACACTATGTGGCCAAATGTAGCGGGACAGGTCCCTTTTTGTTGGAAGGCATAAGGTATCCCAATACTTTTGTCCATGGTGTGTATATGTAATACATATATCTAAATAGTATTGGGACACCTCATGTCTTCCAACAAAGGGGACCTGTCCCAATTTGTTACTGTATATAAAAAAAAGAAAGAAAGGTGTGAGGTGTCCCAATACTTTTCCATACTGTATCTCACTTAATGGACAAAAGTATTAGAGCAATTCTGTGTGGTTTTAAGTTTTGAAAACAATACTTTCATCCACAGTGTGTATTTCTCTTTGGTTCTCCTCAGGTTCTCATCGGGTTCCTCACCCCGGCACCTCGGAGCTCCCGCTTTCGCCCGGCTGACCTCGTTGAAGACCTCACAGCTCAGGTCCTCCGGAACGTTGTCCTTCGAGAACTTCTTCACCACGGCATGTTCTCCGGGTCCTGCTGAGGTTTCCGCACTCTCCTCGTTTCCATTGGACATCCATGTCCAGCGGAACCGGATCCGTTCCCCGTTCTCCGTGCTGCAGATGATGACTCCTCCTCCAGGACAGGACCTCAAGATACTCGGAACTGAGACGGGTTCTGCAAGAGAATGTTGGAGAACATCTGAGAAAAGAGGAAAAAAGATCTTTCTACATTCTCCACCTCCAATACCTATGTCCACCTTTTTCTTATTTCTCCTCACAATAATAGTAAAAAAAAAAGAGAGAGAGAGAGAGAGAGAGAGTGAGAGAGAGTGTGTGTGTGTGTGTGTGTGTTAATCACTTGGTGGGGACCCAAGGTCCTGATAATGACAGTAAAACTTGTTGATGTGTAAAAGTGTGGACCTCATAAGGAAACGCTGTTATTCGTGTGTGTTTTTGTATTTCTCACACATGATCCTCACAGTGATAGAAATGTGTGTGTTAAGATGTGTGTGTATATCTATCTTTGTGACCAAATATCCTCATTATGATAGAACTGTGTGTGTAAAGGTGTGGTTGGTTACCAAGAAAAGTGACATGGGATATTTCCTCAATCAGAGATGTTCCGTTGTGGTCCCAGACCATCAGCGAATAATTTCCAGAGTCTTCTTTCCGACCGTGGCTGATCCGGAGGGTTCCGTTAGGAAATAAGTGATATTTCCCTCTGTACAGATGCTTCAGAGATGAGTTTTGCACAATGACTTTGTTGTCCTGTAACCACCTGATGTCAGCTTTGGACGTCTGCACAGTTCCTCTCGGCTTCAGGAGGAACGCTTCTCCGACTCGCCCGATCTGCTCGTCTGTAGCCCCTGAAAAGTAAAGAAAAGAAAGCAAGAAAAAAGTTTGTGTGTTAATCACTTTCTGATAGTAAAAAATGTGAGGAACTTGTACATGCATGAAAGTGAGGACCTCATAAGAAAACAGCAATTTTTCATGTCTGTCTGTGTGTGTATTTATGTCCTTGTGAGGACGCAAAGTCCTAATGATGACAGTAAAGAGAGAGAATGAAAAAAGGGTGGACAAACGTATTGGGAAACAGTATAAAGTGGAAAGAAAGAAAGAAAAGAAAGAAAGAAAGATGCATGGATCATGCATCCAAACAGAGGATAAGTGAGAGAGAGGAAAATAGAGAAATAGAAAGAAAAGAAAGAGAGAATAAAAAAAAATAAAGAAATAAGTAAAGGGTGTGTCTTTAGGCGTTCAGACCCAGAAGTCCACATCATGATAGGGAAACTGGTCAGTGTGTTAAAGAGGGGACCTCATAAGGAAAGTACTGTTTGTGCGTGTGTGTGCTGGTATGTGTGTATCACTTTGTGGGGAGTAAAGAAGTAAAGAAAGAGAGAAATAGAGAAAAAAGAGAGAAGAGTCGTACCGTTAAGCGGAGCGAGGTTGAAGAAGAGGATCCAGGTTAGACCCCTTATGCCTCCATCCATTTTTACGTTCATTCTTTGTTTCTTCCTTTCTCTCTTTCACTTTTTCTCTCTCTGTCTCTCGCTCTCTCTCTCTCGTTCTGTTTTTTCTTCCTTCCTTTTCAGAACTGAAAGTGCTATCTGAGGCGTGTTAGTGGTGGGAGAGAGAGAGTGTGGGTTTGTTCCTCTCGCCCGGAAGCCACAATTATCAGTTTCAGTTCTGAAAAGGAAGAAAGAAGAAAGAGTAAGAAAGAAAGAAAGCAAGAGGTCGGCTTGGACTGGGATCGTGATTCTCCACATCGCTCTGCTTCACAGTATGACGCCCTTTCTTTCTTTCATTCTTTCTGTCTTTCTTTTTTTTTCTCTCTCTCTCTTTTACATCAACACTGACTGGTCTGTGGCACCGCCTTCACTCTCACCCATCATCAAGAAGAGTTTTGAGAGACTCATCAAGACACAACTGCCCCTCACTAATCCTGCAGTTCACATACCGTCCCAACCACTCTACAGATGATTCTTCACCACCACCCTTCACCTGGCCCCCACCCACCTGGACAAAAAGGACACTCATAGACTTCAGTTCAGCTTCAGCAACTCAGAGTCTGACTGGTAAACTGAGACTGCTGGGCCTGAACACCTTCCTCTGCAACTTGGAGACCTCAGTCAGCCAGGATCTCCAGCACCTCCGCCTGAACACATTTTTTCACTTTTTACTGTGTACTGTGTGTATATGTTAGCACTAAAACCTACTTCACTTGACTTTTACTTATTCCCCACAAAGCAATAAATACACACACCAGCACACAAAAGCAAAACACTACATTCCTTATTAGGGCCCCACTTTAACACACTCACCAGTTATGCTATCATGAAAAGGACTTTTGGGTCTAAAGGCCTAAGCACACACCCTTTGCTTGAAAAACAGTAAAAAACAGTGGTTTCCTTATGAGGTCCCCAATTTCACACATGTACCAGTTTTCCTATCATTATAAGGACCTTGGTTGTATCAATATATGCAATTTACTATAATTAGGACAATGCTGAGGTTATTAATTAAATTAAAGTCAGTTTTATTTATAACCAAGTTGTCACAAAGCTGTGTTTTGTTGCTGAGTTACTGTAATGTTAAGTAAACAGCATTTTGTTCTATTCTCTGGCCTGGTTACTCGGGTGTCAACACAACATTTTGGCGACGAGGATGGCTGGAAACCTGCCTGCGCCTCCGATGTTTTTGCCGTGCCCGGGAGAGCCGCCGATACCCTTCGACATGTGGATGCGGATTTTCAGAAATGATCTACTGGTAATTAATGCAACGGGTAACGCTTGGCCTGAAGCTTGCAGGAGAGCTACATTGCTACACTGTCTCGGAGCCGAGGGACAACGGACTTTCTACTCTCTTCCAGATACAGGTGACTCCTTTGACTCTGCTGTCGCTGCTTTAGAAAAACACTATGCACCCAAAGTAAATGTTGTTGTGGAACAGCATGCCTTCAGACAGCGAAGAAAAGCACCTCATGAGACTATTACACAGTATGCGGCCGTGCTGCGTGATCTTGCTTCAAAATGCGGATTTGATGATAAAACGGATGAAATGGTCCGCGATCAGTTGATTGAACATGTGAGTAATCCAAACATAAGAGAGAGGCTCCTGCTCGAACCAGATCTAACTTGCAAGTCTTGCCATAAAGTTGGACAATTTGCTCGTGTTTGTCGCTCATCCAGGACAAATGATGTAGGTGAGATTCAGCTACCTAAACTGACTGTGCTGTACTTACACAACCCTTGCCATGCACCAGACACACTTAAGTGCAGAATCAATATCAGTACACCTGCTTCTCTTACCAAAGAACATGAAATGGTTGTTGACACAGGATCAGCAGAATCTATTTTGCCACACTACATTTATATTCAGTACTTCAATGACACACCACTTCTTCCACCTGTTAGTCAGCTAGTGACCTACACAAGGAAGAGAATCCCTGTGCTCGGCTGCCTACAAGTCAAAGTGAGTAGAGGAGTTTTCACTGCTCCAGTCATATTCTATGTGGTGAAGGAGGGCACCTCTCTTTTAGGAAGAGATATTATTAAAGCCTTAAGCATCTGCATCAAGGGTAACACTGTCCTCCCACCTGTGTTTACCATAAACTCTGCATCCGCTCCCGACATCCTTACTGCTCCTGCCGTCAGCTGTGTAACTGTTTCACCTGCTTCCTGCATCCCTGCAACTCTAGACATTCGCTGTGCACGAAACTTTGTTCATAAGGTGAAAATTGACTCCACTGTTAAACCAGTACACCAGAAACTACGACGCCTGCCTTTCGCTGTAAGAGCTTCCGTCTCAGCTGAACTGGAGCGCTTGCTGAAAGCTGGCGTGATTGAAAAAATTGATGCATCACCTTGGGTTTCACCTATTGTGGTCACGGGACAAAAAACTGGTGGAATACGGATGTGCACAGATCTCCGTGAACCAAACAAAGCCGTGATCACTGACTGCTATCCCCTACCTCATGTGGATGAACTGTTCGCAAATCTACAAGGTGCAAAAATGTTTTCTACAATCGATCTGGCTTATGCATACTACCAGTTGCCTCTTCATGAAGATAGCAGAGACCTTACAGCATTCATCACACATGATGGTCTGTTCAGATTCTGCAGAGTTCCTTATGGCCTCGCGTCAGCTCCCTCAGCCTTCCAGAAAATGATGGCTGACATCCTCAGTGGTCTCCCAGGTGTTCAAAATTATTTGGATGATCTCATTGTCTATAGCAACACCCCTGTTGAGCATGATCAAAATCTCACCGTTGTCCTCCAAAAGCTGAAGGAGGCTGGATTGGTGCTCAGTGAGAACAAATGTCACTTCAGGAAACACTTCCCTACACTTCCTAGGTCATACCATTACTGCAGATGGCATTCTTCCTGACCAAGAGCACATTAAGGCTGTCTTGAAAGCCCCTCCCCCATCTGATGCTGTTGCCCTGAGATCATTTCTGGCCCTAGTATCCTGGTATTCAAAGTTTCTGCCTAACTTTGCGACGGTTGTGGCTCCTATGCGTGCCTGTGCCAGTGACAAAGACACATTTACATGGACCCCTGCAGCACAAAACAGCTTTGAGGAAGTTAAGCAACTTCTTGTGAACAGTCCGGCGCTTGCTCTTTTCGACCCTTCTCTGCGGCCTGTGATTTCTAGAGATGCAAGTGACTATGAACTTGGAGCTGTCTTTGCACAAGTACAGCTTGATGGTACAGAAAAGCCAGTGGCTTTTGCTTCCCGCACACTGACTGAAACAGAGAGGAAATATTCGACTGTTGAAAAAGAAGCACTTGCTTGCATGTGGGCTACAGAAAAATGGAGAACATACCTGTGGGGACGTCGTTTTACTCTCCGCACAGTTCACCAGGCATTGACAACACTACTCAGCACAAAGGGAATTGGTCGGGCTGGAATGGGCTGGTTGCCTGCTGGTCTGCATGCCTGCTCTGTTTTGACTACGATATTATCTAGAGGCTGATTGCCTCTCACGCCTTCCGTTGCCTGTGCCTTCTGACTCTATCCCAGATGTTGGTGGCACAGATTTCTGCTGCTCTGAGCTCTCTTCCAGTGGCTAACAATGACTCTGCTTGCTCTTCTTGCCCTGAACTGGAAAGTGGCTGGTCTCCCTCTGTTAAATCAGTAAGTGGTGTACTAGCCCAATTCTACAAGATCAGAGATGAGCTCTCAGTCAAGGATAACTACATCCTCAGAGGCTCAAAACTCATCTCCTTACGACACACACTGATCACGCTTGTAAACGAGAGTCATCAAGGGATTGTCCGCACAAAGCAATGTCTGCGCGACCTTTACTGGTGGCCAAAGATGGACTCACAAGTACAGTCTTGCATTGCTTCATGTATACTCTGCCAGGCTAATGATAAAACGGCTTCTACTCGCCCGGCTCCTTTGCAACCAGTCCCACTACCTGATGGGCCATGGAAGAAACTTGGCCTTGACATTGTTGGACCCTTT
>JBBPDC010169117.1:0-17335 GCA_037974485.1 Hemigrammopetersius urotaenia | reverse complement strand
ACACACACACACACACACACACACACACACACACACACACACACACACACACACACACACACACACAGCCTGTATTCAGATCTTCTGCCAGAGCTGAACCCCAGAGTTCCACTGAAGCAATGAGAACTTGCTGTTACATTCCTGTAACCTTTTAGTGATGCCAGTTTTCTCAACCAGTTCCTCTTGGATCCCTAGATAGTCCACATTTTTATTGCTGCCATAAGCTTTCAATAAATAATCTCCACTGGAAAGCATGCCAAAAGAATGTGAGGTCCTAGGACTGAAGATGAAGAAATATACAACTCTCCAACACTGGACTGTGGAGAAGAAGAACTCCATTCTCTGGAATAAGGGAGCTCTGTGCCTTTGGGTAGAGTTGGAGTGACATTTGTTATTCAGAACTAGTCATCTATCATCAGTACCTGGCCTGTGTTCATGGCTGACTGCAATCAAATCCTCATACCAACACTGAATATCCTTCTTAAAAGAGAAAAGACTTTACTGCAGCAAAGGGAGGTGAACTGCCCTCTTGACAGCATTGATTTCTGAGGTTTGGATGAGCAGGTGTCTCCAACCTTTGGATATATAGAGATCAGGCCTAGTGATGTGGTGCCATAACAGATAGGAAGGTGGTTAAACTGTAGCCATGAATGGTCAACCTGGTCAAATTTGCCATGACGTGTGTAGCATGAAAAATTCCTTTAAAAACACAATGTGGCTTAAAAGCAACAACCCCTAATTAGCTTCATGTAATTGGTATAAGCTACTAAATGGGTATTAA
Organism: Hemigrammopetersius urotaenia; assembly: GCA_037974485.1. Classification (NCBI taxonomy): domain Eukaryota; kingdom Metazoa; phylum Chordata; class Actinopteri; order Characiformes; family Alestidae; genus Hemigrammopetersius; species Hemigrammopetersius urotaenia. Next base: position 16,554 of record JBBPDC010169117.1, on the reverse strand, counting down.
GCCTCATCCATTACACGGTCAATAAGTTTCTGTGGGTTTTGTAGTGTTTTTCATGGTGATTTCAGATCTGTGTATAGTTTTTTTCCCCGCAGGTACAGTGTTTGTGATGAAGCTAGTTCTATACTGCATGATAGTTGGTATAATGATCATATAATAATCATATGCTGAGTGTTTTTGAAGAAACAGTGGTAGCTATGTTATTAAAAATGTCACTCAGTTATTTTAATAAAAAGGGATTTATTAAAAATTTCACTCCACCAGATATTAGAAACCGCCAAAATGACATGATTAGTGTGTTACTCTTGTCACATTATTTTCACATGGCATTATTATGGATCCACAGCATATTTTTTCAAAGACACTGATTTATCATTTTCTTGCTTAATGGGAAACCATAAATCGATATCCTTGAAAATGCACATCGAATCCAAGACAAAACAGTTTTAGTTCTGAGGGAACCAGTGAGCTAATGCCCATAGATGCCATTTACAGTTTTTGCCCATTAGAGACATAGTGTATGTTGTGATTGGCCCAGACTCATCGTTCTGCTTTCATAATTTTCCCCTACAATCCTTAAGATGTTTTTTTTCCACAATTGCCAGTCGCTGATAGTTTTTCATTTTTCATATCTTGGTAAGTTCTTGAAATTCTTGTGTGTGAAAAGACCAGGATTAAAGCCATCTGGGGGATGGTAGAACAGCACCCGGGATCATCCGTATCTAATACCATTCCGTATTCACTAAGCCCATTCCAACACTTTGAATACTGGTTGATGCTAGAAATGCTAATCTGTCTAATGCAGGAATGCTAAACAATTCATTCAGGTGCATGGCCAGGCTTGAACCATGACACTTTCTTACCAAAAGAGACAAGGCCAAGATAATTGGTGGCTCCAAGTGTGTGATCTGAGCGCTTCTTTTTTTTTTTTTTTTTGGCTGCTAGTGTTAAACCTAGCAAAAATAGCAGCTTAGCTTGCACGCATTTCCTAGTGCTGTCCATCCTGGCAAATAATGCAAATTGGCTGGACAGGTCTGCCATTTTTGTCATTAATCAATCAAATCAATCAAACAATTATGGCAGATGTATAGCATAATATATTCTCTAATTTGAGTTCTCTTTAACTACCATGAGGTAAACAGGCTAACTGATACTCATTGGAATTGCTTTGGTTTCCAATGAGGCAAACTTAAATTCTCATACTAATCTCTCTTTAAATCAAACAAGCAACGCATATTTATAGTAACTGGCAAAGCTACTGTTAGTGTTCTGTCAAATGTACTTTCAGTGCAAGTCTGGCACACCAACAGAAGGAAACAAATCCATTAATGCGAAACGAAACTGACATTACATGGTCTGTCCTCGCAGTCCGTCTGTGATGTGATTAGTCCTTACTCCTCTGGCAGGTCCTTTAGATCTGCGAACAAATTACTACTCACTGTTCCACGCTCTCGAGGGTGAGCTCGCGTTTTAGTGGCAGAAGCTAGGCCGCAGAATAATTAAAGACAGCTGTTCTTTAAAGGTTCACTTTGTGGATAAATTGTGCAAATGTAACCCCCCCCCCCCCCCTAAACTCTCATACGCCCACAACCCACCAAAACTGCTCCACAGCTCTCTCTGATCTTCTTGTATGAGAGAGAAATTGTTATTAACATTACCATCACAACTTTCTAAGCAGGAATACAACTTTTTCCATGGCTCCCTTAGCATTCCTGCAGCCGGCCTGTAGTTTGAGAGTCACGGATTCGAAGTGAGGTGCAATAGCTGCTGATTTTTCTATAGGAGACGTTCTGTACCACTGAGCAAGTCTTGTGTTTTCTTTCATTCATTCATTCATTCATTCATTCATTCATTCATTCATTCATTCATTCTCTGTAACTTAATCCTTACTAGGTTCACAGGAACCCAGAGCCAACCCCGGGGTCTACGGGTGCGAGGCAAGGACTCACCCTTTTTTATTAAATGTAATTTTATTTCTGTTTCATCAGCTGTATGATACTTCGACAGAAATTTACTGTACAGAGGTCCTCTGTAAGCAGACACCCAAGTCCACACCTGAGGTCATGTCTCAGATCTATCTAGTTTAGGTTCTGTATAAATATAATCACCACTGAGGTAGTGAAGGCACGTTCAATTCCATTCAATTCAATTTTATTTATTTAGCACTTTTTACAACCAAATAGCTTTACCGAGTCCAGGTCCGAGCCCCTAGTGAGTAAACCAAAGGCGAGGAAAAACTCTCTCAGCTGGAGGAAGAAACCTCGTCCTCCTCAGGTCGACCCGGGGAGAAAGAAAAGAAAGTCTTTATGAGGATAAAGAGAAGACCTTCAGGAAGAAGAGCATTGACTGACAGGCCATCTAAGACAGGGGTTTAGGTAATATTTTATGACTTTAGTTCACCCTGTTGGTAAACATTAAGCTGGTTATGGTGTACCTATCTATGCTGAATCAACACACACACACACACACACACACACACACACACACACACACACACACACACACACACACTCACTCACTCACTCACTCACTCACTCACTCACTCACTCAGTGCTAACGAAACATGGTCAGTGACTGGCAGAGGGAGGTCATAATTGCTGGCCTGGGTTTAGCCTCCATGAACCCAGTTCCCTGAACAGCCCCCCTCACCCCCCACTGATGAGACTGTTCCATGGTATTGGCCTCATTCCACACATAATAGTCAGTGGTAACAATACAAATGCACACACACACACACACACACACACACACCCAGGCTACCCTGCCATTGCGAGTGCCCAACTTTGTTGTGTTCCAGGTACCATGCTGTGCTTTGCCGGGTTGATGAGATGGCACCTGAAGCATGAAGTCTGAAGCCACAGCAGCTCTTCTGACAGCCGAGAACAAAAACCCACGTCTCGCGTTCACATCTCTGGAGGTGCAATACCATTCTGATGTGTTTCAAACATGCATCCCCGCCTGCCGAAAGCTAATTTAACATGTATGACAGGATGCCGGATGTTCAGAAAGCGTCCATAAATATGACAGTAGACAATACCAGTGCAGGTCCGTGTGTCTCGTCTCAGATCAACCCCGGATGAAGCGTCAGGCCTTGACGAATTATTACACAAGTCCAAAGTTTTGTTGTAGATCACATCTTTTAGTTATTTCGCACTTTGATCCAGGAATGACTGAGAAAGCTTTGGGATGGATTACAGATTAGAATAATGATTCCTTGTATTCGTTCAGATCAATAAACTGCATCATGTTACTATTACGCTCAATCACTTATGAAGACTGACACGTCAGTGTTGCTGCTAGGTTCAAAGTGGTCAGCCATGAAGGAATATGCGGTCTATGGTCAGAAAAAGTGCATGTGGCCTCATACTATATGACAGCAAGGCAGAGAGGTGCCTAATGAACCGTCCAGGGAATGGAGGCTGTTGCATTATGGTTATTCTTTGGGAATTTTGTGATGTAATGTGGTCATTTCTTAACTCAAGGGTCCATTGCAAGAACATGTTTGTTTAACACTACATTTTAAAAAATATTTAAAGTATTGGTTTTTGTATGAAAATAGAAAATTGATGTGGTGTTAAAAATATTTTTAAAGTGTAACATGCTGTATCCTGTTGTGTCCTGAAACATGATGTTTTCAATTTCGAATATTAACGTCACTTTCAGGTTAAGAAAATATATTACATATATATAAATATAACACAAAGCTGCCAAAAGCAAGGTGGAGAAATCCCCTGGTTGCCATTTCCAAACCCAGACAGACCTGGGGAGAACATGCACACTCCGCACAGGAAGGTTCCCTGGCTGGGAATCGAACCCAGCACCTTCCTGCTGTAATGTGCACAGGGTGTATGTGCTTTGTATATAAAGTACTCAACAAAAGTCATTGGCAAGGCAAAGAAAGTGTCCATAAAAACATTAAAAAACATTAGAATAACCTAGATTGCATATCCGTGAGAAAGAGAGACACAAAATTCCAGCTATAATAATAATACAAATACTACCACAACTACTACTATTACTATTACTACTACAGCTATTACTACTACTACTACTACTACTACAGCAATTACTATTACCACTACTACCATTACTACTACAGCTATTACTATAACCGCTATTACTATTACAGCTATTACTACTACTACTACTACTACTACTACTACTACTACTACTACTACTACTAATAGCTGCAATTACTATTACAGCTATTACTACTACTACTACTATTACTACCACAGCTATTACTATTACAGCTATTACTACTACTGCTACTACTACTACTATTACTACTACAGCTATTACTACTACTACTACAGCAATTACTATTACCACTACTACTATTACTACTACAGCTATTACTATTACAGCTATTACTACTACTGCTACTACTACTATTACTACAGTAACTGTGGCTATTACTACTACTATTACTACAGCTATTACTATTACAGCTATTACTACTACTGCTACTACTACTATTACTACTACTACTTCTATTACTATTACTACTACAGTAACTGCAGCTATTACTACTACTACTATTACTACAGCTATTACTACTATTACTACTACTACAGTAACTGTGGCTATTACTACTATTACTACAGCTATTACTAGTATTACTACTACTATTACTACTACTACTACTACTACATTTACTACAGCTATTACTATTACTATTACTATAGCTATTACTACTACTACTACTGCTACTATTACCACAGCTATTATTACTACTATTACTACTACTACAATTACTATACTATATTACAGCTATTACTAGTTACTACAACTACTAGTTACTACAACTACTACTACAGCTATCACTACTACTACTACTACTATTAATATTAATACCAATAATAAAAATAATCAAAACAAACCCCCCCCCCCAAAAAAAAGCAAAATTCATGCATATTCATACCTGTCTGTTGGCATCCAGCCCCCCAGACTGCAGTGCCCAGGCAGAGATGGTATTGAAGGCCTTGACCACAACTGCCCCTGGTACTACTGTGCTGAGATATTCAGCGTTGGACTGTGGGTACTGACCCCTCCTTAGATTATTACTGATATCCACCAGCACTTTCCCTTCAAGAGCCGGGGCCAGCGAGCTCAGAAAGTCGTAATGCTCTCGATGGACGGCCACGAAGATCACCCTGGCTGTCTGAGCCGCCTCCTCGTGGGTCATGACTTTGGCTCCTTTGGGCAGCAAAGCTGAGTTTTTGGGGTCCCTGGATCCGTAGATGACCTCATACCCCGCCTGGAGCAAGCGAAGGCCCAAAGAGCGGCCGAAGTCCCCCGTGCCGTAGATACACACTGCGCCTTGCTTACACAGGCTGCTTAGTGCTGTCATGGCAACAGAGTCAGGCTTCATATCTACATTAAAACATAGGCGAGAATATTAGACTACATTCGTTCCAAAACAGCGGAGGTAACTTTATTCTTTGCATTTTGTAAGTTTGAGCATTCTCTGCTTCGATTCCTTATTATGGAAACACCAGTCTATTCAAGTTAATATTGAGGTTCTTCCCCACCAGGTCCATTTTACATATGAAAAGTGAATGTCATTTTTGATGCCTTTTAAAGCTTCGTTCTACTTTTTTATTAGACATTTTTTATGAAGAAAACAAAGAGCAGGAAAAAAGAAATCATTGCCTAACATGATATGTTTCAAAGTTGCAGACTCAAAGTCTACATAGAGACACAGAGACAGAAAGCAAAACAAACAAAACCCATTGCCCCTCCAGTCTATTTTATGTTTAGTTGCTTGAATTGATTTGGGAATAAATTACATTTCTTGCAAAAAAACTAACAAATTGCACTGAAATCTGAATTTTCATGATGCACTGAATTGTTTATGAAATTGTTGCAAGTTGTACTTGAATTGTGAGCGATCCTTGCAGGGAATGACAAAACTGCCATGTGTGTTTGGTTTGTTTGTGTTTACCTTATTAAAAATAAAAAAAATCTATTTGGTTCTTGACTAGGACATACAGTTCTAGGGAAAACCTTTTAAGTGGCATCGAAATTTTCCAAGTACATTATGCGGAGGCGCTTTAAACATCCAAAAGTTACTAAAGTCTTTCTTAACTAAGTCATTTACTAAAGTCTTTATTTAAGAAAACATCAATTTAAGGAACCAGAGGTGCATTTTTTTATTGATACCTTTTTTCGGCACCTTTATTTTTAAGACTCTATTTTTATTTGTACATTTTGCTTGACCTACAGAATACAGAGGAGATGTTTGCCAGCATTATCTTGCATTTGATTAAACTCTGGAATGCCTCTTAGTCTTGTGGTGTTTCTGTTTTTCTTTCCCCATAGTCCTGAAGGTACGGTGTATTTCACTGTGTACTCGTTCAAATAACAATAAACAAAAGTTAAGGCAGAATTATAACGAGAAATCACAAGTAAAATTGTGTTACTTACATGCAAAGAGATATCTACCAGGTGCTCCTCTTTATACAATGTTCTGAGATGTTTCTTAATTGTAGAGTTCTTGCTCCTTCCCCTTGAAAATCTGTTCATTAACTTTTGATTAACTTTCGATTTAGGCAGAACCTTTGAGTCACAGGTTTCAGTTGTTTGCCTCCTTCCAGCAGCGTGGTCTGGTTTCACTCTTCAAATTTGAAACAGTTTCCCAACTCACTGCGGTGCAGAAGATTCCTCCAGCCTCTGGGTCGATGTGTGGATTCCCTTAAGAAGCCATGGGGCTGGCTGAAGACGATTCCCACCCTTGTGTGTGGGTAGGAGTATATGTGTGTGCTCACTTGTGGCTGTTTGTTTTCGTTTCTTGCGGCTGTTCATGTTTTAAGGGGGTGGACTTAGGGGCGGGCTCAGGCAGGAAGGCCCATATCTTGGCTCCTGTCCAAAGTGGGGAAATTCCAGATCTTTGAAAAGTGTGGATATTTGTTTTTGTCCAAGAAAAATATATTGTAGCTACTCTTTTTTCCAGCCTGCACTTATTATAAGATAAAAAAGAACTTTATTTATCCCAAGGGACATTCTTTTGTCATAAACATGCTCAGTGCAGCAAGAGGAACAAGAGGAATAAAGATATACAATACGAATTTAAGAGATCCGAACAGTAGAATAGTGCAAATATAATATCGAATAACTCTTAACAAAGTAACAATATAACAATATCAGATAAGATCAAATAAAATAAAATAAATAACATAACGATTAGTGCAGGATGCCATGCTCCTTATATCACACTAATGCATCTGATCAAGAACTTGTTCATTCACTGGAACACTAGTACCCCTTTTCCACTGCACTGGTGCCCGTGCCCAATTCCCAATTTTCGAACCAGTGCCGCGCTTTTCCACAGAAAAACAATTGGTGCCTGTACCTAAAACAAGCACTGAACCGGCACCTAAACTCTGCTGGTCTCGTAGCGAGAACCCGTGATGTCACAAGTGGTGGGTGGAGTCTTGCACGTAATCGTCTATGTCGATCTCTTTAACGGTAATAATCCGCTGAACAAACCGCATTTGGACACTGAAATAAATCCTCAAAGTTTGGAGAATAACCAGCAAGCAGGAACTGAGTTCGGCCATGTTTGTTTCTGTTTAGTGGGCGTGGCCTGTCACGTATTCTCATGCGGCTCCCGCTGAACTCCGGTCTAGTGTAAATGCGGGTCGGTTCTCGGCTGGTTCCCAGTTCAGCACCGGCCGAGCCCCGGAGCCGGCTCCTGGCACCAGCACCAGTGCAGTGGAAAAGGAGTATTAGTGGCAGAAAGTGGTTGGAACTAGGCTCTGAAAGAAGGCAGATCTTCAGGACCAGGGTTGGTGAATACAGGCCTACAGTAAAATGAAACAGTAGTTGATTAGTGTTAGGTTTTGAGTAAGGCTAGGATCAATATTGCATCATACAGGTCATTTTACACATCAATATAGAAGGCATGTCCAGACCCTGTATAAAAACATGCCTGTGTGTGTCGCAGGACTCCAAGCCAGTACACAGTGTTTGCTTTGGTCTCTTCCCTCTGTTGCTTAACACTTTAAGCCAGTTCCCTACTGGAAGTGACATTGTGCAACAGTGGAATGTCTGTAGCACTGAAAGCTGCCAAATATTGCAATCCTTCATAAAAGTGCGGCAGAGACTCATCTCATTCAGTCAGAACGTTCTAATCAGATTATACTGGATTGTACACACACTTAATCTTTTAAGCTGTGGAGTTTACCAGAATTAATTTAGAGGAGGAGGCTGGATAACAAATAAACCACTAATTTATTACAGAAAAGAACACTTTCTGTATGGCAGCTATGAGAAACATGTCTAAAATATTTTACTGATAAAAAAAAAATCATGCTTCAGTGTGGAGGGGATGCCTTGTGGCGGCTGAATAACATCTCTTTAACTATACCTGCATGTTTAAAGAGCTGTGGCTTGAAGATCTAACCTACAAAGCATTCACTAACTATACTACTTAACCTACATCAGGGGGCCACCGACCCTCCTCCTCCAGACATTTTATCATATTTTATTGTTTATTTTATATACTAGAGAGGGTCCTCGAGTTACGACAGATCCGTTCCTTCGACAGTGATGTAACACGAATTTTGGTGTAAGTCGAAACACACCCTAGTCTGAGTCACCTACCGATTCTAACACATACAAACACAACTAAGCCACAGAAAAAGGAAAAGGAAAACTCACATGCCGTGTTATTACGTATCCTTCCGCCGCCGCGACCAAACTAGTTCACCCACGTAGTCTGTAAGTACGAGGCTAATGGTGTAAGTCGAGTGGGAGTGAGTGTCGTTAACGTGTCTAGACTGTTGTAACCCGAGGACTGGCTGTAAATTGAACCCGGAGGAAGTTACTCTGTATGAAGCAGTGGGGGAGCAGAGTGTGGGGAGCAGTGTGTGAGGACTGTATCCTCAAGGGTTCCTCAGTGGTGCCACTGGCAGTCCTGTGATTCAAACCCATGACCTTCCAATCACAGAGACACCAATCTGCACCTCTGCCACTGCCTTGTAACACTAATTCATCTGATCCAGCAAATCAAGAACATACTAAAATGTTCATTAGCTCTGGCAGATGTGGCAGAAAGTGGTTGGAACCAGAAGAAGTTAACTCTTCAGGGCATGGGTTGGTGACTGTTGGCCTACAGTAACCTTAAGCAGTAGTTGATGGGGCTAACAGCTGCATTAGCAGTGTAGGGTTCAGAAAACAATACAGCAAAGCATGACCTGGCGAATACTTTTAACAGCCCCAAACAAACACTGAGCAGATTAACGGCTTACTGAAGACCAACTGAATGGATGATAAAGCCAATTACCTGCCAGGCGAGGTTGAGGTCGCTCTCATTGTAAAATCACAGTTATAGATGAGTGGGCTTAACCAAACCCACAAAATGTGGGTCAGAGAAGCAGGGGCATGATGACACATGCAGTACAGAACATAGTGCCCCTTTCATCTTCGTCCTGCATCTGCTGCAGACCTCAGCTGGCCTGGCCGGAAACCACCGCCGCAGAACTGTGGCTGTGTATTCATAGATAATCGGGCACTTAAGATAATATTAGACTTTCCTACAAAGAACATTCACATGCGCGTGAGATTCAAAGGTTCTTTCAAGACCTTATGTGGGCTCTCCAAGAATACGCACAAATCCGAGTGCGGCAGGGATCTGTTCAGGTATCTGAGCCTGTAATAACGGGCTGAAATCAACCTCAGGACATTCACACCCATCATTATAACTGCCTGTGTCTGCCCACACTGAGCCCTCACTAATGCGTACCTCATGATTAAGAGTGCTCCATTTTTTTGCCATTATTGTGTATTTGAGGTGCTGTCATATGAGAGGAAGACACACACACACACACACACACACACACACACACACAATGTCTCTAGGAGTTAAACAGGCAAAGCAAGTGTCTGGAAAAACAATGCTGCACTGACATGTCCAATAAAATGTCCTAACTGTATTGATCCTCAGTCAAGCTCAGTTTTCATATCAAAACTCATCACATGCACAGAGCGAAGCCGCCCCAATGACATTTTGAGGCTGTTATAACGCATCGAGGCGCAACACAAGAAATATTGACTGAGACATCGTATGTAAACGACAGAAGTAATTTTGCCGCTGGCTTCCTCGTTTTTTTTGCACCCCTCTTTGCTTCCATAGCTACATAAAGACATGGCTCTGACCACAAAAATATGCCGTTCTAAATATCACTGTTGCATTAAAAGTCTATGAAGCATGTGGGTTCAGTTTGAATGACACACTCCCAGGCCACTTTATTAGAAACACCAGCCGGTTATAGACTAGATTTTCAAAGGCACGAATAGCGTTATCCATCCTCTAGCTCTTCATCGGTTGGTAAACTGACCACGGCACCACCCTTGGCTCCTGCTTTTGTGTGGTGGACCGCAAAAAAACATTTTTTAACACTCAGTGCCACTCCCAAAAGCATGACAAATGATATTTACTTATATAGTGCACCTCATAAAGTGGCCATCTGCAAGTCTTCATTAAGTGGCAAGAAAGGTATCGGTGGAGATCCCTGGCGATCAGCCCGAAACCCCCGCCCCTGGGCATATTAACCACATTCTGCAGGAATTGGAAAGTGATATTTTTACTGATATAATCAATATATTATTTTATTTTAAAATTAAGTTTGGATTAGATGAACCTTTATTAGTCCCACAAGTGTGAAATTTACATTGTTAAGGCACAAAGTGGACAATACAAAGCAACACCCCCCCCCCCCCCCCAAATGATTAAAAGCTTTGCAACAAAACAAGATAAAATACAGTACTGTTTACAGCTATTACAAAAATATAAATATAGGCATTTGTATGTGTGTGCAAATATATGTGTATATATGATATTTTGTGTAATGTCTTTGTGTAAATATATATATGTGTACTCATTGGTCCTCACTAAACAGTAATAATGTAAGACAAATTGCACATTGCTCACAGTAATCCTTGACCTCTAAAAATTGCATGTGTTATCAGAATAAAAAGTTTAAGGAAAGTTAAAGTTCATTAAAAAAGTGGGATGGGATGATTAGACTGGGATGATTAGAGATCTCAGAGGCCCTGGGAAAGCCTGGGGATCCCCAGGAGGTGGATGTCTTCCTCTTATGGATGACTGTGGCATCACCAGAATCGAAGTTGTGCCACTAGGAGGCCCCATATATTACACTTTTTCTCAAAAGACATACACTTGCTTGTTTGAATGAAGCGCTCTGAAGTAAGTGAATGAACCCGGTAGGTGTTTTGAATGAAGTGGACAGTGAGTGATTATGGTAATAAGCTGTAAATACTGGACGATGCTGGGACTCTTCAGCGTTTAAAGAGGAAAAGGTGAAGTGACTCAGTTTTGTAACAAACTCTCCGTGTTCACTGAGCCTTTCCACTTTGAGCACTCAAAGCACTCACCTTTAAGAACCGCAAAAGATATCTGTGTTTAGCAATATTTGCTTACAAATACCCCGACGGACCTCTTCACTCCAAAAAGTATACATGTCAGCATCCCCATTATCTCAACTCTGAAACCTCAGCAAGCGTGCACACACACACAAACACAGACGTGAAAGCCTTTGTGCTATAATCACAGCCGCGGCTCTCTAAGTGCATGTCTTGGATAAAACTCTCATGTCGCTTTGAGCTAAGACTTTCAGCTGCCTTACTAAAGCAAGTCTTCTCCTCAGGCAGAAGGAGCCTGGAGCGCTTCAGCCTTTCTTATCCGAACATAGACCTCATGGCCAAAAATCGTGTATTATTTATTGTCCCGATGTCCACATGGTGTTCATTTGCTGGACTTAGCCAGGGTCATACAACCTGCCGCCCACAGACACCTACACTTTATTTTTATACCATCAGCAGAGCCTTGTTTTTCTCTCTTTTTAAAGTAAATAAAGTGTCTGTTTATAGTCACGCGTGAACACACCATAGCACACAGAGTGAACAGTTTGAAATTGTTTCTCTGCATTTAACCCATTCACTAAGTGAAGCAGTGTGTAACGGTTTGGTCAGTGGCCAGTAGGGCCCACTGCTTTTCTGTTTATTTTTTGGGACTTTTATCTTGATATCCTGTTCTGTTTAGTTCGTTTGTCACGTGTCTTGGTTTCATCTGTTTTGTGTTTAGAGACACATGAGTTGAGTTTTCAGCTGTTTGTGTTTAGGGTTAATGACTGGCTGTATTTAAGTTTTGTTTTGCGTTCAGTCTGTGTCAGTCCATCGCCTCATTTTCGTTGTTTGCAACCTGCATCTCGTTTCTCACGTTCATGTTCTAGTAACGGCCACTGAGCCAGTTTTGTTCTGCTTTAAATAAAAATCCACAGAAATGGATTCACGTTCTCGAGTCTGGTCCATTCCCCGAGGTAGCTCACGGTCGAGGGGGGCTAGCCCCCACGACCGTGACACAGTGGACTGCCACTAACAGTGGCACCAGGGAGAAGTGTGTGGGGATGGTACCTTGATCATGGAGATCTCAGTGATGACACTAGCAGAAAATGCATGAGAACATCCCCCAAATCCCTTACAAACTCTTAAAATGTATATTTCGCTTTATATTCTGATAGACGTCGGGAAAAACCTAGGACACGCTGGGGAGACTGCCTGGGAGCGCCTTGGGATCCACCTGGAAGTGCTGGATGAAGTCCAGGGGAGAGGGAAGTCTGGATTTCTCTGCTTAGACTATTGCCCCCACAACCCGGGATATAATGGATGGATAGATGGAAGGATTCTGTTATACTCAGTATTCACTCAAAGATAAGTGTACAGTAATCCCCCAGTTTAATGGAGAACAGGACTCGCCGATCCAGTCACACATGGATTTTTTTTTAGAACCAAACTGATCTTTTTGTGCGGAAATCTCCACAACAACACGGAAACTGCAAATATTCTCTAGTATAAATTGAGTTTAAAATGAAATTAAAGTGTTCTGGGAGCATATTTGGGGGTATATTTAGTAGGGCTGTAAAGGTACATGTATTCGCACCGAACCGTCACAGTACATGGGTCACGGTGATAGCGACTGGGTCACAGCATATTTGTTGTGGAGTGTTCCCAGTATTTAGTGGTCAACACCTACCAAAAGTGGTCCAAAGGAGGGCACCTGATAAACCAGCCATGGGCACGCAAGGCTCCCTCATCTGGTCTGACCCCACAGAAAAGCTAATGCAGCATTAATTCCTGAAAAAGATTAATGTTGTCTGTGACAGAAAAGTGGCAGAACACAAAGCGCATAACAGCTTCCTGCCAATGGAGTGATGTAACAGCAGACTGGTCAGAGTACCCATGCTGACTCGCTAAAAGAAGCCTACAATGGGGATGTGAGCACTAGAAGTGGACCATGGAACAGCGGAAGAACTTGGCCTGGTCTGACGAATCAGCCGATCCAGTCAATATTTTCGATTCATAAAACACCTCAGTAGGTTTTCATCACTGCATCGCTGTCTTCTTTGTAATTTGCTGAGATAAAAAAAAAAACACATCCCTATATAGACCGTTATGTCCGTTTGTCATTGGGCTTGCATCCTTAACTGTACATGTTACAGGAATTTAATGTCAGGTATTTGTGTTGAAAATGTTATCCTTATTAAAGTTTCCTACATATTAAATCATTATTCATATTAGGTTTCATATATATTAGGGAGTTGAAGCACACATGTAATCATTATCTGTACCTTTGAGTTGACTAACCTAACGACAACGATGTTCCGCACTCACATTACTTACTGCTAGACAAAATGGAAAGCACACGCTTAAGACTCAGAACAACTCCTCTGTTAGAATTTGTTCTTACTGTTGTGACCTGTTCCCTTGCTGCAAGAAATAAATATACCTTTTAATTTTATTACGTCTCGTGGTGAGCTTCCTTTTATTAGAGTTTATCGAAGTCGTTTTTGGGAAATTCTTTAACAATTTGTAGGTTAAAAAGAATGCAATGCCAGTAAGAATGCAACTGATGTTTTTAATCATTAAAAATTCAGTCATGACAAACGTAATTATAATCGGTACGCAAAAGGATACCACAAGAAGAAAAGGAACTCTCTGATGAACTCCCTTTCACAGTGGAATGTTATAATGCAAAGTACAGACATGCAGCTAAACAGCTTTTAGAATCAGGCTTACATTTTGCAGTAATTTTCTGTAAATGCACTCATAGCACTGGGGGGCAGCTGGTGGCCTAGTGGTTCGGGAGTTTGCCCTACGATCGGAATGTGGTTGGTTCAAATCCCAAGACTGCTAGATGGCACCACTGAGATTTACATTTACATTTACATTTACGGCATTTATCAGACGCTTTTATCCAAAGCGACTTCCATTCCCTACCTTACAAAGTACAGCAACATCTTGAAATGTGAAAACTGCTATTTAAATAACACATCTGACTTAGTAGTTTTAAACATTTACAATGTTCTGTTTACTTCTTATTTGAAGTTCAAAGAGCTCAAAATGTTAAGGCAGCTCTTCACATCAATAGCTAGGTCTTCCATTCTTGAAGGAAAATATAGAAAAATGGATGGAAATGATTTCATCTTGCCTGAATCTGTAATTGGATGTCCAGACTGGTCGGCGTGGAAATGACACACGTGGGGAGGGACAGTGTTTGATACATGTTTCTTTAACTTTTCATGATTAAGCGACAAAATGTGATGCACGGCATCAACTTTCTTGTGGCAAACATGCCTTGAAAAAGTCAGATTTCATGCTGCAACTTGTCATTCAGACCAATCTGCCTTGCTCAAATCAGACAGTCTGCCTTGCTCAAATCAGATCGGTGGATTTGAGCTGTTTTGTCTAAACAAGGTCTTTGTGTTCTTATTCCAATCGTGTGCACAGTCTGGGAAAAATAAGGGCACAGCTGATTCCTGTGGGATCACATGTCAATTATGAGCTGGTGGTGGAAGACTAAACAAGCTGATTACAGAAAACTGCCTGTCCCTCACTAATTCCACAAGAACATTCGTTTCACATTATTTCAGTATTTTATCTAGGAAAAAATGATTGCCAAACCTTGGCATTGCTTAACTGAGGTACATGACTAGAGGTGCGCTGATACTCGGTATCCTCACTCTATCGGATATTTGAAAAAAACTATCACATAAATGCTTCCTGTAACTGAGCAAATTGCAGTAAAGAGAGATACGCAGTAACATGAGTAACATGAGTAATTGTGCACTACAGAGAAATAAAGAGTGTGTCAAACAAATGTATAATAAACCGCTTCATTTTTTAAGGGGGAAAAAGACAATATTGGATTCGTGTCAGTATCAGGAGATACTCAAGGCTGAGGTATCGGTATCGGACATGAAACCTATAGTATCGTGTCATCCCTCTGTTAGACCCTTTACCTCTTTATCTGGGTTTCCCGCTCTCGTGTGTTGAAATCTGGGACACGACAAGCTCTTTTTCTGACATATTACTCAAAAAAGCAGCGCGGCCAGAAGATTACCTAACTTTTTTTTCCCCGTTTTACTCCCTTACTTCACTCTGAGTCCTGCATGACGGCTGAGCTGTGGCTGAACCATAATTACATGGCACTGGAGATGAGCTGCTCTCCATGAAAAATGACAAGAGCTGAAGCGACATACACAAAAAAAAATACAAAATACAAAACAAACACAGCATATGTTGGGGGTAATGCGGGAAAAAAAAACAGCTGGGATATTACCGTCTCCCGGCTTGATTGACACCCCCCACCCCCACCGCGTGGTTGTATCTAGGATATGTACCAGGAGAACGCAGCGTTTGTTATGTTCTGGAGTGGAGCGAGCCTTGTCGTTTTTCATAATTGATTTGTTGAGCAGCAACAATTTCTTCCTTGTTGATTAGAGTGCTCACTGAAAAACAAAGAAAGGGAGGAAAAAAAAAAAAAGACAAAACACAAGAGAAACACACTCTGCAGGCAAATTTAGGTCAGCAGTCTGCCTGGTACAGAAGGCATTCATCTGGATTGGCATGTACTGTCTCATGTTTCTACAAGGAGGCAAAATCTACTGTGGAATCTGGGCTGAAATGTGCTCCCGTTCCCAATCTGCAAACAACGGTTCTAGTAATATGAAACAAATCGGTTGCAGATAAATGGAAAATAATGCATGTCCTGCCTAATTTGGAGGGAAAAAAGTGCAGATAATTCCAAAACGACTGCTGCATAATGCTGAGGTAGATTAAATAATACTAATGAATAAAAATCATAATGGTATCGTTTTAGTCGAGTCTAGTATATTTATGTGATCCATTAACATACAGAAAGGTCATTCCATGTGTTTTACAGGAACAGAATTAAAAAAATATGTAACAGAATACAATAAAATATGAGTGACACGATCACTTCGCTTTGAAATCAATTCTGTACTGAACTGGAAGTCAGTGCAAAGACCTGAGGACAGGAATGAGGTCCTTCAAGCAATGCTTTGGAGTAAGAAGTAACCAAGTTTTGAAGTACTACTACTATATTTACATTTACGGTATTTATCAGACGATTTTATCCAAAGCGACTTCCATTCCGTACCTACAGGGGGCAGTCTCTCCCTGGAGCAACTTGGGGTTAAGGGTCTCGCTCAGGGACCCAGTGGTGGTGCTGAA
>JBBPDC010169103.1:0-17338 GCA_037974485.1 Hemigrammopetersius urotaenia | reverse complement strand
ACACACACACACACACACACACACACACACACACACACACACACACACACACACACACACACACACACACAGAGAACTGTGTTCCACTTCATTGCTTTATTCGTTTCCCTTCCTGATTCAAGATCATGTTAAATACATCTGTGTGTTCCCAAATGGAACTGTTGTTCACTTCGTGCCTGCTACAACATCTGAATATTAGATGTCAACAAAGCAGCCCATTGTAGTTAAACAGATCCCTTTAATCTGCATGGTTCACACTTGTGTGCTGTATACCACAAACAGGATCAAGCATTTAGGGTTTTTTTTCACTCTCCCTTGAAGAGGAAATTAACTCTCTTCCTTCATAGTTACAAAGGAAAATGAAAAGTTGACGATGATGACTCATTTTACTCTCAACTTTGACAGGTCACAAAAGTCTAACAATAAGTGTGCCATTAGTAAGTTTGCCATCTGCTGCTTTAAATGTATTTTTTAATTTTTTTTTTTTGTATTTTTTGGAAACACTCACTCTTATTTTTCACAAAGCACATTTTAAAGTACTGTGTTTGAATTCTTATTATACTGTAATATAAGGTAATATTTCATTGCAAATGCACTGAAACACATGCATGTTTAAATCAAATACACATATGTTAATAATTTTATTCATTTACATCTTGATGAATATTTAAACCAAAGTATATATATTACTTTCAAAGCAGTGACATTTAAGTGATACTTTAATGTACTGTGAGGAAATTTACTTACATAACATACTTAAATAATAATAACTAACAATAATATAGTTAGTCATATCAACCCTACTGTAGCAGAATTTGTCTTAAGCAATTAGAAATTAGAACAGATGAGTACACTAAAGGCTCTAGAGAGGTGCAACAGGTCACAGTTTAAGCTCTCACAGCAGAAGATTGAGAGTTTGATCCTTACCAATGAACAGCTTCCTCCCAGCTTGATAGTGTCATGTGATAGAGACCTAGTGGGTGGGAAGGGGATTTTCAGATTGTTCAAAGTAATGTAATTTAATTATAAGTACATTTACAAAACTATGTAATTGTACAATAAATTACAAACCTTTTTAAAGTTAAATATTGTTCAGGATCATTAAAATATAATTTGACCAATTTAAATGTTTTTAATTGAGATTTTACATAATTTATACTATAGGTACGATATAACTTCTAAAATATTTCAAGTGTAATAACTGTTGTATCCTACAAATGAGGTATGTCTACGTAGGTGCAGCAGTTTGAAAAATGTATTTAGATGTGTTTAACTTTAGCTTATGAATATCATCTGAATATACAGTTCTAAAATGACAAAAGTATTATGTAAGTATAGATGGTAAACCATAATAGTATGTACTATTAATGTTAAGTACACTTTTTAGAATTAACTCTAATATGTCTAACATGTCTGCATGAAGTCATGAAACTAAAGCTAACTAACTAAAGCAGCTCTAGTGTGCAGTGGAAAATGTGCAAATCCTCTTTAAGCATGACAAACACAGCTGAGGTAAGAGACACTGGCGCAGCATACACACAGCTTTTAAACAAGGCAGCCGCCTGGGTAACCTGGAAAATGCCATTTTGCAACCATTTACCTGTCTTTGCACCTGATAAGAAAACTCAACACTCCTTTATACAAAGAGACAATGTGCACTGGAGCTACAAGGTTAAGTATCTAACATTTATTAGAAACTTATTGACACTAATGTGTGCCTAAACCAGCAGTTGTCTCAAACTGTTACATTTCAAAATGTAATCATAAATAGACATTTGTGGGGGAGATAAAAACACAGATGAAAGTCAGGCTTCAAAATGACTACTTCTGCTTTTGCAGCATAGTTTTGGTGTCACACAACAAGAACATGTATGAGATTATTTACAAAGATTTACTGTTCATAAACCACATCGACAAATCTGTGCTACCTTAATGAAGAGCTGGATGTCAGTTTGAAGGGGCTGAGAGAAGTTTTGGAGACTTTTTACAAAATAGATTTGGGAGACTATTAGTTGTTAGCATTAGCCTTGTGAATGCAGTGCTGAACTAAAGAAGTCAAATTCATACACCAATAATGTCTAAGTAAGTGGAAAATTGTGTACATTTTAAATTTCGCTATACTGTTCCAGTAACAACTCACCAGGAAAATGTGCAATGATTTGCAGGTTGCAAAGTGTTAAACTAATGACTCCAAGCTTCCATTACTCCATTACAAAAGTAATGACAAATTTTCGACACTAAAAACATGTTGGCTGGTTAGATTTTTGGTAAAACCGTCACTTTAGTAAAGAAAACCTAAAAACTTTAGACCCCTGAGCATTACATTATATAAAGACAATAACAAGTAAAGACAGAAACATATCCCTAAAACTAAACAAACAGGCTTGTATGTTTATGCCGAGGTCAACAGATTGACGTTGGCTAAGTTAAGTGTCTTCACCCTCCAGCTGAGGCTTCCTGTGTCTAGCTCTGGGAGCACACTTTCCCTCTCTGTCTCTCTCTCTCCCTTGGGTGGTTGTGTGGGCTTTCGCTTGGTGGAGAGTGTGAAGGGCAGAAGGAGCACTGCAGGAAATGTCTGACAGCCCTTAAAATCATCCATAAATACACACGTCTCCTGCTGCGACACATACAAATATTTATCCCTCTTCTAGGGATCCTGAATTGTTTTCCTTATCTCTCGCCTTCATGCCCTGAACTGCCTATTAGCAGGTAGGTTTCTGTGCATATTCACAGAGCTGTAGATCACAATGTCGAACTCATTGCACACGACATCAATAGATTGGAAGATGTGTAATGCAAACCTACCTAACGCAAATTCAGAGGGCAGTCAAATCTACTGGCTTCACCTGGCAAATAGCCAGTTTTTTTGTTTGCAGTAACAAGTTTTCTTATACAAAATTGGGATTGCTGGATGCACATGTGTGACCTGGGGAAGAGGATGCACTATTGGAAGCCAATGAAGGCAGTGTGATTCTCTGGGCAATGTTCTGCTAGGAAACTGGGTCCTGGCATTCATGTGGCCGTTCCTTTGACATGTAGCACCTACCTAAACATTGATGCAGACCAAGTACACCCCTTCCGACCTCATCGATGTTGTCTGTGGTTTTATGTTTTGCTTTATGCAGTTTTTATGTTGTTTAATTGTCTTTTTAAATCTGTTGTAGTTACGTCTATGACCCCTCAATCCCTGTTGATGCCCATGGACACAAGCAGGACACATCCTTAGTACCGCCTTACCAGTGTCACAGACTACCAGATGAGGTCGACCACAAGAAACAAGGTTTCCACAACCTGGGCTTCACCAGCAACAGCAGCCCCACCAAACTTGACATTGACAACAACCACATAAACCAACTCCATGTTAAACACCATGACCGATCCAGCCTACCTCAGGCAACAGGGGGTGACTCTAGCCTCTATATTATGCAGCCTGAAGGAGAAGGAACCGTCGTAAGAACTTCTTCCGTTGCTCCCAGTGCGCCACCCATATACAGCATCTCTGTGCTGGGAACAGAACCCAGTAAGCGAACTGAGAGATTCAGAGACTCTGGCCTAGGGAATGGAGAAATTACAGATGGAAACGATGGGTTGGATGGATACTTGGGTGGACACGGGGCGGAAGAAGAACAAGATGAACAGAGTTGGAAGAGGCCTGGAACTTCTGAATATGTTGGGGACACAGCTGATGAAGAGAGTGTGATCTCTGTGGACATTCACACTAGCAGCACCAGCCTCTCCTCAGCTGACACCAAGCTTGTGGGGGAGAGTAGCATAGATGAAGATCATCCACATTCCAGGAGAGAAGGAGTGAAGGAGAAAGAAACTGAGGATTGCATAAGTGTCACAGACTCTATGGTGGCCGAAGCTCTGGCCGCCTTGGAGGCCGCCACTGCAGGAGAAGAGTATGAGTGAGAATTAACCAGTGGCAGACATAAATGATGTATTGCTGGATAAGCTCTCACCTGAAAACCGAACACAGCCAAAATTACTTTTTCATTATATAAATATTCACAAGGCCATTTGGGAGATTTTTTTGATGACTGAAAAGAACAACACCTTTGAACTAAATTCTTAACTTGACAAAATGGCCTGCTATTTGTTTACAAAGAAGAAAGTGATTTCTGAATACACTACTGACTTGGCAATCATTTATGAATAGAATGTATGAACTTCTGGCGAAATAGATTTGTTTCGCCAAGGAACCAACGGGGACTGTATTTTCAGCACATACACTGGACTGTTACTTTTAATGTAGAAAGTCTATACTACTACGATACTCTTTTTTCTTGTTATATTATACCCATTTTTCTTTGCTATTGCACAATGGTACTACCTGACTGTGACACTCAGGTTTGCTCCAATGCATATGGAGCCTTTTCAGACCTCGTGCAGTTAGGAGAATGTTAAGCAAGTCATATAACCCTGGGGAAGGAAAGGAATTTGTCGCTTTACCTTCTCGAAATGTGAGCACTCGTGTCCCGCTGGGGTGCGTCATGTGAGGGGAGAGCCTTATTTTCTGATTAAGATTACAAACTCAACAAGGTGAAGATGTCTGTGTTCTCATGCTTTCTTGTTCTGTAATCTTAAAAATAAAGCTGCCAAAAAGGGCTCTTTTATATTGTGCCTTTGAAGATCTACACGTGGTTCTTTAAACTACTAAGCTGAAAAATTCTTAATGGAACCAAAAGTGGTTCCTTTATGATATTGTTTCAAAGGACCCTTTCTGTCACCTTTATTTTTTGGAGTGTTTTCTTAGAACATCTGTTAATGAACTTTGCAAGAGTATCAAAGGTGAAAAGGTGCATGAGCTGCTTTTCTTTCTCGATTGTAGACATTTTAAGTTCTTATGGTGTCTCGATGTGTTTTAGTATATGAAATATCACTGGGGGGAGTTAAAGCATGCATGTGTTTGTTGACATTTGCCATAAAATATCAGGAAGAGCCTGGAGTGACCCCAACAAGTCTTACTTCTCTAGCTTTTCAACTGCTAAGAGAAAATGACTTCTGTGAAACAGCCTCTTGTCCTCTTCAGAATAGAAGAGTTGGTTCAGGTTTGATGTCTTTGAATGTTTCTCCAGGAAAACAGCAACAATATATTTTTAAACAGAGAATCAATCCCTTCACAACTGCCTGAAGTTACAGAAACTGTGCCTACATTTCAATTTGATTTTATTAGTAGAACTACACATCTATCCTATTTATATAGAACTAATGAATATACTGTCATTTGTGCATTTGATTACGCTGGGCCAATGACAGTTGATGACCTGAAGTACGACCTGCAAAAGTAAGGTTATCTAACTGAGGCCTCTGAGGATTTCTGACAGCTGCAACAGTAAATGAAGGACTGATGAGTGTTTGACATCAATGGGTGTATATGTTTCCTTATATATCTGGTAAGAAATTTACCAATGCCTGAAAGAGTGACTTTATAGGAGAGAGGGGAATGCTTTACAATGTAAAAGATGGCATTGCTTTTTAAAAAGGCTTAAAAATAACCAAAAATAGTAGTTTTTCTTATGACAGGAGAATCAATTTTTTAAACAAATCACACTGGGTAACAAATGTTTATGAAAGGTCTGTTTCGTTGCTATTTTTGACGTTTCTTAGTCTTACGTTTTGCACACTGATTCAGAAAATCGCATCAGTTTTTTCCTACCTTTTGAGATTAACTAAATATTAATATGCAAAAAGTTTTAAGTTTAACAAAATACCATGTCAGCCAGGCTTAGTTTTTTCTAAAAATGATATTTCTAACTAAACCCTTGAAACTACATGAAAATTAACGTTACTACTGAAATCAGCGTGCTGAGATAGTAGAAGACTAAAATAAGTAATGAAATAAATTTTGTTGCCTGGTGTTATTTGAAAACACACCTAAATGTGATGCCTTAAAATCAGCTATACTATTTTTTCAGCTATAAATGTGACTTTTGTGAACTTTGTTTATGGAAGTTAATCTTTCACTGTAACTGAAAGTGTGGGCTATTTACTTATATTTAAGAGAGAAGCACTTTCTTCTGAAAAAGCCACAGATTCTCCAGTGCTGCTCACTGCCTTTCATAATTAAAAACTAAAGCACATACTATTTTTGTGGGTGTATGACTAATTTTTTTTCCACTTTTGTCCAGTTCTAAGTCTGGTACACTTCTTTAATTTTCACGAGCAGAGAGAGCGGTGGAAATTGAATACTCTCAGCAATACCCTTAATACATATGGCACCAGCCTCTGAACGTATAAAAGGCAAGAACAGGCCAAAGCACTCTATGCTGTATGTATGTTTGTGCAGACTTCATATATACGCATGACTTTGCATGCGTGTGTGTTTTTTATATATAATCTGTTATTTGGCCCCAAGAAAGATTAAGTTGTATGGCAAAACTTTCCCTCTTACTATGCTGGGCAGCCCAAGGGTAAAATGAATGCCGTAGGGGTAAAACTTTAACTACAAAAGTGCGGAAAATATAGCAGAGAGAGATTCAAATATATACACATACACAAATACTTCCTGGAACCACTTGTGGCGTCTCATTTACGTATAAATGAACAGTATATAAAGTTTGCTACATAAAATAGTTTTAATACAATGACCAAACCTTTGACTTTTACCGTATATTGTGTTTTGAGTGTATGAAACAAATGAAAAGTATCTGTGAGTTAGAGTCGTGCATGATTCAAGCAAAAATTGTTAAAATAGATTTGACAATCTATTTTTACTCTCGCACAAGTCATTCATTAATTGCGCTAATGTATCAGGAACCCTTTAGATGTGTGCTTTAAATGTCAGAATGAGTGAAGTGTCTCTTCCAGGTCCGTGTGGGAGGGAGTTAATAATTCACAGGTCCCAAAATACTCCGAACTAATAATACATTACAGCCTGTTAACCATTCATGAGCTGCTCATATGAAAACCTCACGCATGAATTAGTGACTTTGAACTGCGACTCGGTTAACGAATGACGCGAACCGATCCTGTTTTCTCCGAAATTCAAAATGTATGACAACAAAGAGAGCTTGTGTGTACACAACAAGCACGCCGGCAGGGAGATTAAACAATAACAGAAACATAAATAACAGTCATGCTCTGTGCATAAAAATATAATTCAGGGACACACACATTCCTTAAAGTGTATAGAGTTAATGGTTTCAAGTAAGAAAGTCATTTGGTGTTTGAGTTTTGAGAAAGAGCCGGTTCTCAAAACCATCAGCACCACTCTGGTGACCCACTAACAGATGGCAGTCATTTATTTTCCAAAATGCCCGGTCAGCTGGCCAGTCAGATCGGCATTCCTGGTGCTTTAAAATGAAATGATCGGAGAACAACGCCGTCTTGCATGACAAAAATGATGGAAAATTTCAGATGTTTTTTAAAAAGGAGAGAGAGAGAGAGAGCGAAGGAGACACAGAGAGAGAGAGAGAGGCATAGCGGGAGAGAGACAGAATGAGTGACAGACAGAGAGAGCGAGACAGAGAGAAACAGAGATAGAAAGAAAGATAGAGACAGAGAGAAAGAGAGAGACAGACTGCCACACACCTACTTAGCTTTTAATCTTTTTAATGTATAAATTGTGCTTACAAAATTTCAATTTAAACAGAATATGCTTTATAATGTGACTTTTTATTTTTTTTAACTTTTTTTAAAATAATTGATATTCCATTAAAGCACTAACCACACATAACAGACTAAGTGGGCTTTAATAGTCTCTCTTATTAGGATTGCAGGGTGGAAAAACTTCCCCTGCTTTGGCAGAAAATGTCTGTATTACCTGGAAGACAAGTTTTAATTCCACTTTACTCATAATGCTGCACAACAAAGGGTAAAAGGAATTTGATTATGAAGATGAAAAATAAAAACAATCTTTTTTGGGTAATAGTGCAAAAGTTCATGTTAAAAAGAAAATCTTATATTGTATACAATTAATAGAATAAATAATTAATGTTTTGGCATATTTTTTTCCCGATACATAATAAGGACTCAGATTCATGTACCTGAAAATCCTCTCTTACTGTCACCTTTTCTCTTTCTGAGATTACAAAAAACATTCACTTATGAGGAAGTACAGGATACAGAAGTATTATAGTGTTTGGGCAGATATATATATATATACTGTTTATACATTGTATTAGCTTAGGGTATACAGCACTTTCTACTGTGAGGGAAATGGTGGAGCCATGCAGACTGTAAGCTGTGTGGGTGTGGGCCCAAAGAGCGCGGCCAATCTCACATTTTTCTAAGGTGCTAGTGAAGTCAAGATAGGCCACTTCGTGCTCACTGGTGTTATTTTACATAAAAATAGGTTTTTCCATATTTTTTGCAAAGCCTCCTTTCCTTTCCAGACAAAAAAATAAAATTTTTAAACGTATAATACAATCTTACATATGGCTTTTTTAGAGAAGATACTTAGAAAAATACAGGGGACAGTACGCTGTTTCGACAGTACGCTGGATACGCAAGTTCAGAACTATATATGTCCTAAACAGGATATTACTTGCCACATACAGAGTAATAAGCAGGTTATAGACATTAGCTGACTTTAGATGAAGGAATAAGACACATAAACTGATTTGTTTTAAGGCAGAAAAAGTTTGGCCCATGATTTTTGGATGTTCTTTTAAACAAACAAAAAAAAACCATGTGGGACATCGATAGTCCATTTCATGGGATGGTGTTAAGATTGTTGTCTGGTTTGAGGTTAGTTTTTGCTTTTCTTCTTCGTTCACAGAAAACAAAACTAAATTAAAAAAAAACTTTTCAGCTTCAGTGGATGTCACATGATCATGAGGGATTAACCACTGGCACACTTCTGGTCATAAACAAGGACGAAATGACGTCATCCGTTGTTAATGATGATGTGTGCGTGTCTGTAACGGGACTAAGGGTTGTGATAGAATAAAACTATGAACTGTGCATGATCCTCACTCTTTTCCATGTACACAATCACACCCCAGCAGCAAGAGGGTGGAGTGTAATACTGCTGTTCAATCAAAACTCCTCTTCTTCCTCCTCTTTCTCCCATCTCTTTTGAACCTCTTACATCGTCTCAGAGTAGGTGACTCTGTCCTCTTTTGCTGCGCCGACAGTGTGATTTTGGGTTTAAAATGGTTTAAAATTCTCAACTCGAACTCGAAGCGGACGCCACTGCTTCAGTTCCGTCACTTTTTATCATCCTCCTCCTATGGAAAGAAAATAGGAAACTATTATAATATAAAAAGTACTCACACCCAAAGTAACAGATACACACACAATTCACAAGACCTTTTGCTTTCTTTGGGCTGAATATAATTTTGGCACAATTGGGGTGGTGGTGGCCTAGTGGGTAGGATACCTCTAGACCAAGAGGTCATGGGTTCGGATCCTACCTTCAGCACCACCACTGGGACTCTGAGCAAGACCCTTAACCCCAAGTTGCTCCAGGGAGACCCCTGTAGTTAAGGAATGGAAGCTGCTTTGGAAAAAAGCATCTGCTAAATGCTGTAAATGTAAGAATGCTTAGGATCATTATCCAGTTAAAGAATAAAAATGTATCCAATGATACATAAATTGAGATGTTGAAGAACTGTGTGATATAGTACTAGAACAGCATATTTAATAGCACTACATCAGGACTGTAACCTGTGAAGGGCCTGCTGGAAAACAATACAGGGGAAACATATCTACACTTACTGGCCATTGAATCAGAAACGCCTACTATTAAGGTCGCACTTTGCGTTTACAATGGCTGACTGCTGTTCATCAATAGCTGCACAATTCATCAGCCCTCTCTGCCTCATGCATCAATGAAGAGGGGCCACCACAGGAGTGTCACTGAGTGGACAGTTCTCAGGTTTTTACACACTCTATTCAATATTTAATACAAGTAACTACATCAGAATCAGAAAACTTTATTTATCCCGGAGGAAATTGTACATGAGCTATTAGTCAAGTTACTTATTTCAGAGAAATAAGGAATTACACTGTTTCAGAACTAGCACGAGCACTTTTCACAACAATTAAAGCACAACAGATTTCTCCCCACAGGATGATATACCTTCCACACAACACACCCTACCAGCGCGTGTTCCTTGGATCTCACCTGAAGCTGTGAGAGTGTGCTGTTGCTCGGTGTGTCTGCCTCAGACTTCACAGGAGATGCAGGCACACTGCCATTGGGCTCAGTGATAAGCAAGGTGCGTCTGACAGGCTGTTGTCTGGGGTCGCTCTTAGTCACTCGGAACCTGAAATTCACCACAGTTATGAGTGGGAGAGAGCATGGTTTGCTCCAGTTAAAACTTTCATTCTCACCAAAAATATAGTCATTCAGCCAAAAGATATTTCTGTGTGAGGTTGCTTTTTTAGGCTAGAGCTATGAGGCTAATATGGTTGAGTCAATGGCTAATTGCTGTTCATGCAACACACCAGCAGGTGGCAGTATTATCCAAGTCAAAAAGCCAGTAAACAGAAGCAGTGAAATTCTAGCGTCGTAGAACTTAGAACAAGATGTCTAGCATCCATGTGTGAGTGATTTTAAATGTAGTCCCTGGTTTAATTAGTATTTGTGGAATAGGTGTGGGATGCTGATACAGATTTGTCTAGCAAATCTTAATATGCAAAATGGTTGCTACCACTGTTTCCAGCTATGCAATATACATTATTTGTTGGTCAGACACAATGAAACTTGATTTCTGGGTGAACCACACAATGTTTCTGTGCATGTATGCATGTAGCTGTGCTGTATCCTTGTGTGTCAGTACACAACCAATATTAGTGTCTAATGGTTTTGAGCTCCAATAGATTAGAATTTCAGTACTGAAAGAAACTTCCTCCGATTTCTAAAACATCTGCATAACTAAATTATGTGAGATATCACTTTTTAAGTGAAGTGCTGTTTTGAAGAAAAACCCAGCAAAGATTCCTTTGCAATTTATATACAAAACTACCAGTAAACCTACAATCGACCAGTAAACCATCTTCTTACTTTTCATATGCAGTGAAGACAATGACAAAATAGTGGCAAACCTTACAAAATAAATAAAGAAATTAATTTTGGGGACTATTTTGCTCTGCAACATCTTGCCTGTAACTCTTTTCCAAGATAAGATACATATTAGGCCAAATTTTATCTCAACCACTTCTGATGTCATATCATCACCACTGTGAACAGTTTTGACTCTGTAACTTTTCTCCCCAAGTCCATTTCACTTCAAACCATTCAGAAATTAGCTGTTTATTTATGCAGAAATGTTGATACATCAGAAATATTCTGCTTTAAGTCTGTAATTGAAAACCATCACAGAGTTCAGAATATTCACAAACTCCATTAATATGCATATATCTAAGATCATATAAGCACACACCACATCAACTAGGCACCCATTAATATACAAACATGGACTTGGCTTCAACAGGGATGGATCTCGAGAACTGGTACTAAACTGGTAGCAGTCCCTGGCTGGTCAATAATGAAATATCAATAAGCTCCTGGACAAACTGTGCTGCTGCCAGTATTTATGCAGCGTTAATGCTGGCATTTTCAAATGGTTGAAGCAAGATTGGATCAGTGGGAGGAACGGGTGCGATGCTCTGCACATCAAAAACAGACAGTGACAACTGCTACTCCCTCATTAGAAACCAATTTAGTTGGTCATTTCACCAAAAAGTAATAGTAAATTAAATCTAATATTCTTATTGTTTGCACCAAATTATGGAATTTAGTATCAGAGTATCAACATCTGTATCAGCAACCCACACCTATTCCACAAAAACTAATTAAACCAGGGACTACATTTAAAATCACTCACACACACTAAGGCTGGTGTGACAAAAATAAACTCCCATTCATTTAAATGGACAAATGGAAAGTGCTCAATTTGCATTCAAACCACATACTCTCCAGTAGAGAGAACACAAGCATAAATAATAGCCTGGACCAGACGTGAGCACCTGCGCGCGCGCACACACACACACACACACACACACACACACACACACACACACAGACATGAATGATCTTAGAAGGTTGTCCAATCAGTCTTACTGACCCAGACACACACACATCCACATAAACCTCCTCACTCTCCCACGCTGGGACTGGTAATCAAATAAAGGGAATTAATTTCCACATTCAGGTGAGCATGACCCTGATACAGGCTCATTCGTCTGAATGAACAAATCAGAAACAATTTATTTAGCATTCAAGTCCCAATCTCAGAAATAGCACCTTCCCACAGAGTCCCTCCTTCTCAAACACACCCTTTTTCATTCTTTCTCACACACCTGCCCACTGACAGCACGGTGACCTCTCCGATGTGGCTGCGCCGATCCACTTTCCGATTGGAGCCACGTCGCATGAGCGGCCATTTCTTCTGGTTGCAGCGGTTGCAGATGTTCTTCTGCCCCCCGACTCCTCCGATTGTGTGCAGGTGGTTGCAGGTGTGCTTAGCCGCTGAAGGAGGAGCGCCAGGTGACACTGGGGTCACGGGAATGGTGGGAGAGGTGGGGGTCACTGGGGCACTAGAAAAATATATCAAATGCACACAAGAGAAAGGATGGAATAAAATGATGAAAGGGAAAAAATAATATTATGAGCAAACATTAGCGAGATGTTAACTTTTACTGTTCCCAAATCGGACAGTCAGTCAGTCCGAACATTTGTTTTAAGTAAAAAAAAAAAAAAGAAGCTTGTCATACAGTGCCAGCAACCACATAAGAAAGTCTACTTGAGTTTACATAAAAAAGGATGTTGTTTGAGGTAATTGCTTGATGATTAAGCATTCGTTCACTTGTACATACGAGGACCCTTTTTTCGTAACTACACGGGCCTTGTAGCTCCTGTGCAAAGTTAAACAAACATACATACATTCTGGAAAAGGTTAGAACTGATTTTTTAAAATTACATTTTTCATTGAACTACTCCTTCAATATAATCTCATATATTCCACATACACATCGTCATATTTTAGGGAAGCATTTGGAGAGTGCATGAGTCACTATTTGAGCCTCTTCCGTCCCTCGCCTTCCCTCAATCACTAATGGTTAAGTGGAGATGCTGTGTTGCCACTCTGCTGTCTATTTGAGGAAAACAGCAAGCTCTATTACACCACGGGACACTGCTGCCTGTGTGTGTGTGTGTGTGTGTGTTTGATGGGTTGCTTGCAAGGCAAAGTTAGATCAGGAAGAAGTTGAGTAAATGGACATCTGCAGAAGCATTGAGGGAGAGAGAGACAGAAACACAGAGAGAGAGACTGAGAAAGAAAGAAAGAAAGAAAGAAAGAAAGAAAGAAAGAAGGGAGAGGGAGAGAGACTGAGAAAGGAGAAAGAGGCAGAGAGAGCTATAAAACTCTCCATACACTTGCATGAGCAGGCAGAGAGTGTGTGTGTGTGTGTGTGTGTGTGTGTGTGTGTATATAATGGGTTGCTTGCAAGGCAAAGTTAGATCAGGAAGAAGTTAAGTAAAGAGAGAGAGCTCCTCTCCATAAACTTGCATGAGTGGGCAGAGATAGGTGTGAGTCTAGAGGGAACAGCAAGCTATGAGAAAGCCCAAAAATCTGTTAACTATATACTGCCTAAAAGATTCATGAACAATCAGATATTTTATAAAATACACAAAATACCTGCAAAATTTAGCAAAGCCCTAATACTTTGGCCATATTTATCAACAGTCAGCCTCATATTCATCTTTTAGTAATATTTTGACACATTTTCAAAACTATTTTTAAGGTATGTGCCAAATACAATTTGGTTAAATAAACTATGCTCATTAAGCTGGACTTTAGATGGGCCGTCTCTTCTGGGGTGAATATAATTAAACCACACTAAAGCTGTATCCACATTTAGCATCCAGACATATCCAACCCTGCACTCAGCAACTCTCGCCGACACATGAATCAACTCTCGCCCCACCCCTTTTGGCTGTGGCTCCTTGGCTCCTCCCTGCTACCTCTCTAAGTGTTCCCCTGGCTTTACGCCAACAGCCGGTCAGGAAATGAGAGCGGCCTGCCCAGTGCTGCCACTCTGAAATCCCCCATCCTGCAGCTAATCTGTCCCTTCCACTCATACATGCACTCATTCTCTGCCCATCATTTATTCTCCCTCACTGCTCTACACTGGACTCATAACGACGTCTTCCATCTTCCCTTCCTATCCTCCCTTTCCTGTCAAAAAGGATTCTTTGGAGAGATGTAGATGAACCCGGGTTCTGTGGAGGGATGTTATAGAACACCTTTGGGTTCATTTTTAGTGAGTGGTTAGAAACATCAAAGAAAGGTTTTACCATGCAACATACATGGGCACAATGAGGAACTGCATCATCTTTACATTCCTCACAAGCCTTTCCTTGTTCTTGTCTAGTCTGTAATATGTTTCATCTCTCACCATTTCTCTCTCACGCTCTCTCTCACCTTCGGAGATTCCTTTCCTCCTACCACACTCTTTCACACCTACGTTCACTTCTCAAGGACGCACAAGCTCACTCTTATGCTCTACTAAAGATCTGAAGTCAAGAAAAGGAGACCTTGTCATATGGGACTATTCACACAGAGCCCTCAGGTCTATTGAAAAACATCTCTGAAAGAGCAACAAGACTAAAGGGTCTGAAAAGAAATTTGTCAGTAAACTGTTTGCGAGACTGTTGATAGTCGTCTCTAAGGCCAAATACAGGGACAATCCTGTTAAAGGCTATATGGAATAGATGGACACAGGCAGCTGTGTAACGTAAGTGGATGATGCTCGTTCATCAGTCTGAATAAGAGCGTCTGCCAAATGCTGTAAATGTAAACTGCAACAGCCGGCATTTAGATCTGCTTTCTACTGAACTGCTGTTATTTAAAAGGCCACACTGCCACCATGTGGTAGTGAGAGTCATCACCTTGCAAATGAGAATGTTTAGCAGTAAAATGAGTAGTCCTTCATTAAAGAGACCCAGAATCAACTCTTGGGAGTGAAATGCACTCTTTCTTCCCATTGCCACCAGTGAATACACGTTCTAAGAAGTTTTATGTATGTTTCAGTGTTTATGCCAGCAATGCTGAAATCTTACCCGTCTGAGTCTATACTGTTTTCAGTCACCATGGCCTTCAGCGCATCTGTGTTAGCTGAGGACAAAAAGAGACACCGACTATTAACAAAGAGCTCGATATTTGCCTCTTAAAACACAACAAGTTTTGAATGTGCAATCGACTGAGATCTGCATCTGAACCTTGGGGAAAAGAGCATGTGCCGTTCCTGAAGAGGAGCGTTTGATGAAAAAGTGTTGCTGCTGATTTGCTTCCAACAGAATTAAACTGTGCACCGCTTGCAATTATACTGAGAACTAAGAAACATCCATTACTGCCAATAAACGCTGTTCAACTTTTATATAAGGATAATGCGGCCCTTTCCACAATAACAGGCTGAGGTTATGACACCAGTGCCAGCAGAGCTGATGGTGAACTGATGGTGAACTGATGGTGATCAGGAACACATACAAGAGTTTCTGATGAGTGTTTCAGTTCAACTTCACAGGTAAGAAACTGAACAAGGATGTGAAAAGATCAAACCAACATGACTGACTCTGCTACACAAAGGGTGGCAGATTACTCACTTCCTGTGTAAAATTAATGTGGAAGCTTCCTGTATTCGCAGATATATATATATATATATATATATGCTCCTTGAACACTGTCATTTTAAACATTTTAAAGAAAATGTAAAGAAAATAAATGATCAGAATCAGAAAACTATATTACATATAAAACCGTTTTATTAACGGTTAGTATTAGTGTAAGTATTAGCAGCGTGCGGTGAGCCAAAACAAAGACTAGTATACAAAAGAAACGTAACGTTGAAATAACTCTCTCTACCCACATGCTTACACATATACATGTATATAAACTCACACACACACGTATGCTGGAAAAGTTGCAAAACCACTTTCATCTCTCCACCTATAGCTTAGCTCTAGAGCTTATCTCTCTCTATCTTTCTCACACACACACACACACACTCATTTAATTCCCCTTGTAAATCCCCCCCCCCCCAATTAACTATGTATATTCATGTTATATGATATCACATAAGGCTCACATAAGACTGTCAGTATTTAATTCCATCTATACTTCAGATTTGGACCTTCACGTATAAGTACTTTTATTTTAAAATAAACTGCAAGTGGTAATAAAACATTTACACCTCAGTAAAAATTATGGATTGTTGTGGCACACCTGAAAACATGTCTCCAGTTATAAAGTATAGCCCAGTTTTTTTTAAACTCCTTAAAAATTTATTTCACATTTTACAAATTGGCCACTGCTAACACCTGACTCGACCCTGTACAGCTTCTCCTAATAAAATAACAACATGACGAACACCATACTAAACAGTCCATTAGGAATAATATTGGATTACTCTTGGCAGGCAAGACAAATCCTTTTCAAAAGTTACTGTGATTTAAAAACATTTTTTTTTGTTCCTGTCCTAGTGTTCCATTTTATACACTTTACACACAGTAGTTGGTTTCATCAGTTGAGGAAGAGGTTTTGTTTGACATTTAACAGTGGGTTAAATGTGTAACTTCTTGGTAGCACTGACCTCTGAGCAAGGAAAGTTTAAGGAAACATGAGGACACACACACACAGGCTGACGTCAAAACAGGTCACAGTCACACTCACACAGGGCTCTCATGTTTCCCGCTTTGCTCTGGCCGTGATTCACTGTGTTACGATGAACCAAAGTCTGTTCACGCTCCATCAGATTCAGACGAAACTAATAATGATCAACTATAGGGTGTTCCTGCCTAACCACACCCTCTATAGCAGTCTAGTCATGCTACAATTTGAAAACACTTTAGTTACTGAACTTTGTGCTAAAATGCTTAAAAAGCATGGATTACCTATAGCAAGAAAGACATATTAGAATAACTAGTACTGAAACTTCCAGCCCAGAAGATGACATTTTTGATAGGGGTAGACAAAATAGCAAAAATATAGCATTACTTGACATACTTAAAGCATATTGTGATGTAATTGTGTATCTCAGTATATTCAGAGGTTTAAAGGTAGAAGGTAGAACAGAGAAAAAATTAACAATGGCCAATTAAAAAGAACAGTCCTTTAATGCTGACATGAAAAGTAATATGAGTTTTTGCCACACCGCCCACCCCATCAGGGAATGAATGTTCAACACAGGCAAAAAGGCAAAAGCTATTACTAGGGGTGTGACGAGATGCTTTTCCCACGAGACGAGACGAGACGAGACGAGACACGAGACTGGATTCATGAGAACGAGACGAGACTTTGACATTTTTTTTTAAGAAATCCTCAATGTTTAAATATATAGCAAAAATAGCCTTTTATTTAACTGAAAAACACAAAATGCAAAAAATACA
>JBBPDC010169096.1:0-17340 GCA_037974485.1 Hemigrammopetersius urotaenia | reverse complement strand
AACTATCGTGACAATGTGCACAAAGGAGAATAAGCATTGCATAAAATGATGCAAATGTTTATCGTGACACTCAACAACCCAGTCCCATACATTCACCCCCACCCCACTTCCAGCTCTTGTCTAAAAAAAATCCTGAATTGTCCTGAATACAGTCATAATTTTTCTTTCCTTCTAAATGTTGAGAATATATCTATATATCTATCTATATATATATATAGTAAGTGGAAAATTTAGTAAGTGGAAAATTAGGGGTTCTGTCGAAACCAAACCATGGTCAGGTAGACCAACTAAAATTTCAGCCACAACTGCCAGGAAAAATCTTCAGGATGCAAAGAAAAACCCACAAATAATAAAGAACTCTAAAAAAAATGCGGCGTGGCTGTTTCAAGATGCACAAAAAGGAAGCACTTGAAGAAAGATGGGCTGAATGGTCAAGTTGCCAGAAGAAAGCCATTGCTACACAAATGCCACAAAATATCCCCACAATATGCCAAACAGCACAGAGAGATGTGTGAGCTACAAGGGCACAGGACATTTGGTCAGCATTGATGGCAAGATGAATTATCAATAAATTATCAATAAATACTGGAGGAAACGTTGCACTCATCATCCCGGACACTGTGCATGGGACGGTTTTGGACATTCCAACATGACAATGATCCAAACCAAATCATTGGCTACAGCAAAACAAAGTGAAGGTTCTGCAGTGGCCATCTCAGTCTCCTGGCCTCAATATCATTTAGCCTCTCTGGGGAGACCTCAGATGTGCAGTTCATGCAGGACAGCCGAGGAACTACCACAAAAGACTTCAAGCTGTCATTGATGTTAAAGTAGGGTAGTTTGTGTTGTGATTATGATTTAAAGAGAAAACACAGTTATTTGACAATAAATGGCATCAACCAACCACTAACCATGAATGAAAGAAAAGTGTCATTTATATTCTGAAAAATGGCTAAGAAATCATAAATTCTGCCTGGTTTAAATACTTATGAGCACAACTGTATATATATATGTGTGTATATATATAAGATTGATGGTTACAGATTAATTGTCGGACAGTTTTGGCAGGTCCTGAAGCAGCAAAGCATCCCTAACATAGCGCTCGGGGAGCAGTGAGTATGGACAGAATCTTGTTCAAGAGTACCTTAGAGGTGCCACTTGCTGTCCTGGGATTCAAACCCATGACCTTCAGACTGCAGGGGCATCAACCAGGCCAACAGCTATTCTTATTGTGGAATTCTTTGTTACCTTCACACTGGATGTAACAGGACCCCTGTCTTCCAAAAGTTTTATTTCCACTTATCAGTCCATGGAGCATGATTTGTAAAGGACTGGGGATCATTACTTCAAAATGTTTGAGGGTTTAGGCTCAGTAGTGGTGACAGTCAAGCTTGGATGTGTCTAGCGTAACTGATCCCAGATATGAACTAAAATGGGTAAATTGGTTAATTACTTAATCGCATGAGGTCAGCTGATGTTCATTTTCCTTTTTATATTGCAGTTTATATTATACAGTATGCTCTAATGTGAAGATCTGTAGCAAAACAAAACCCACTACAAACATCTTTATCTGAACTTTATTTTTCTTTGTTAAAGTGGTGTTCTTTTCAAGCACCTGGGTTACTGTCAGAGACTGAGAGTAAGACCGGTCCTCCTCATTTTACTGAGTCACATGAGAAGCCACAGGGTCAGAAGTCACTCAAGTGGCTGGATTCATTATTGACAGAGTAAACAGATGTAAACACATCAATTTTATACTTCTGTTTGATGAACATGTATTAGACTTTCTCTACTTCTCATATAACCTGCTAGAATAACACTGGTTTGAATTTGGTGCACAAACCAAAATCCACCAGTCAGATCGTTGGGATAACAAAACAAACAGACACCTACAGTTTTCTCATCAAACTCTTCAAGACTTCCTGTATGAGAATTGAAATTTTTGATACCAGCAGAAGATAAAAGATATTATGCCTCTTTAACTTCCTGCTGTATGTTTATTTTGGTGCATTAGAGAATGCATGGGCGGTGCTATTCAAGTACTTGAACTCCTACATCATTCTGAAATGCTTCGGTATTTTTTACAGACATGCATGTGTATATGTATTTATTATTTCTTTAGAGGTTACCAAAAATCTCAGTGCAACTCTACAGTGAATCTATATGAGGGTTTTAAAACATTTGCTTTGTTGCAAAACACGTTTTCTCATGTCTCATCTTCTTCACCCTTCTTTCTATGGCTTTTCCTGTCAACCTGAATGAAACAGCTTGGCTTCGCTTGCATGTTTTATCACTGGCTAAGATGAATTAACAATAGCCAAGTCACATTTATTTATGAAGCACATTTGCTTGTTAACAAAAGTGCTGCGCAATAGCTTGTCCTCTTTTGGCAGTGGTGTGCCTCAGAGTTCTATCCTTTCCCCATTGGCTTCTCCCTCTTTTCACAAAGTTGTTCACCTAGAAAAGTTTAGGTAAGGTCCCCAAACATGGCAGGGCAGTAGGTAATATGATACTGTAATAAAGATCTCCTGCTCAGAATGAAAACAAAAACATAATTACAGACCAAACAGCAATCGATTGATTTGAATACCAAGAAATCTTTATGCTCATAATACAGTATTAGTATCCATATGTCCCAAGGATTATTGGTATACCATAAAAAGAAATACTCTCCACAAATAAGCATAACATCAGAAGAACTATGTTGATTCCCTAAACAACCTTTCAATGGAGGTTTCTCAAATAACAGGTGTGAAGATTATATATATATTCTGTATCACCAATATTATCCCAATGAAACACATGAAACCGTTTAGCAATGCATTGATCATACAATTTTCATACACACCAAGGGCAGTTGGCGTGTTTGGATGTAGAATGTAGACATTTTGTCCCAACAATGACGAAATGTTATTTAAAGAAATAATATGTAAAGGACAGCTAGAACAAATAATGTCTTTATAACCAGTGTACACCAGTGCTCATCAATTGTTAGTACTGTTAGTAGTTAATCACCACCCCCACAGTTACCCCTGATGCAGCATTTTTGGCATGGTTGTCTTTGCCATGCATGCACATGAGGGCAGTTATTGAGTAAGCATAATGTGTTGTATTGATTGAAAGGAGAGCCTTGGTGAAAGGCTTGTATGTGATGATTACTTCCTGCATTAGCACATTCCCATCGTCCACTGAAAACAAACGTCAACAACTGTGATTGGAGGGTAATAAATAATGTGAGTACAAGTGGGACTGACAGTATTGTGGCCCTGTGAATGAGATCATGCGTCCCAAACACTGAAAGAGTTTACCTTGAATAAAGGTAACCACATCTGTGGAACTATAACAGAAATTTTATATACTCCCTGAGAAACCACTAGGATATGCCTATGTCATGTTTAATATACATGAAGATAGGTATTATGTTGCAGTACAACCATTATGTTATTACCATCGTATGTAAATTCTGACAGCTGAAACCTGGTTATCACTGAAACCCAGTGCTGTACGGCCATGGGATTGAAACATTCACTCACTCCTGATGACAAAAACAAATGCAAGTCACATGGACACAAGAGCAATGTCAGCAAGTCAAAGGGTGACAAAATACTTTCAGAACCTTGATGTAGTTTCTGATTTACCGGTTGCAGTCATATTACAGATGGAGTAACACGTTTTCGTTTTGTTCTTTGAGCCTGTTCTTGTTATAGCCAATATGAGATTCAAAAGACAATAAGAACAGACAATAAGAACAAAGAGAATTTTTTTGGAATGTCAATAACACCAGTTTGATACACAATTTAGAAGAAAGATAGTAGTAGTGATCTTAGGCACATTAAATACTTTATTAGAGAATTGCATCTGTAATAAAATGCCCAACCAATTCCAGCATTTGTATCTGTACATTGAACTTTGACTGATTTTCTCTCATAACATCATTAACATCAATAAAAAACATTATAAAAATAGTGTGTCTCTGATTAGTATCTGTATTTGTATACATTATCTTTTCATTTTGAATAGTGTATTCATATTCGGTTTACCCCCACACCTGGAGGTATTGTATTAATCGTTTAATAGAGTAAGCCCTCTCTCTCTTTCAAAGAAAAAAATATTAATCTTTTGTTCACAACGCTTTACATACTGTTATCAAATTAACAGAAAATCCTATGACCTGTCATCACTGCACCAATTCATTGAGAAAACTCAAAAATAATTAACTTTGCACATCTTAACAAAAAAGTACATATTCAAAGGCACAAAGATATGTGAAAAAAAATGATTCATAATATTCAGCAAACAAAAAGTAACAACAGTAGTACT
The DNA here is from genome assembly GCA_037974485.1 of Hemigrammopetersius urotaenia. Taxonomy (NCBI): domain Eukaryota; kingdom Metazoa; phylum Chordata; class Actinopteri; order Characiformes; family Alestidae; genus Hemigrammopetersius; species Hemigrammopetersius urotaenia. The sequence goes on along the minus strand of JBBPDC010169096.1, from coordinate 13,020 downwards.
TTCTTATGTTCAAAATATTTCATGTATGGGATTCAAGTAAGTAGACGGCCTGAGCCATGTAAGCTCCCTCATTGGTTTAAGAAACAACTCTTGAGTAATTTTGGTTGTATGTGGACCAGCGAGGGAAGGAGGCGCACATTTTAAGTGAAGTAAGTGAAAGTGATTATTCGGTTATACGTGAACACACCACTGCACACAGTGTGAGCAGCACGAAATTCACCCTCTGCATTTAACCCATTCACCAAGTAAAGCAGGGGGCAGCCATGGGTCCCTAAGCTGTGCCTAGCGGTCTTGGGAATCGAACCTGGACTCCAGAGTGGAGACCCCTTGGGGAGTCCCTTTGTGTCCTCCAGGGCGGAGTCCTCCCTCGTGTACCAGCGAGGGAAGGAGGCGCACATGCAGAATTCCATCTCTTTCTTTAGTTCAAACAATCACAAAAAGGGTTGAGGGCCAATACTCTTACAAACCACACTCTGTGGGCTGGTACACATACACAGGGAGGGCAAGGGGTAGTTTAAGGGTTGCATGAGAGGTGGACCGACACGGAAACATGGGTCTAGAGAACCTAAATACACATCATACACCATCAAGAACCAATCAAACCAAATCCTTGCTCATTAAATGATGTGGTCACGAGTTTCATTAAATGACATGTAATCCTCCACTTCCTTTTGCATTGAATCAGCCCAACTCCATTACACTGCCACTGTCATACCTCACTGTGGGTATGGTGTTTAAGAAATCATACACACAGGCCTTCTTTCTTCAAATATGTTCACTTATTGCTAAACAGCTGCCTGTGATTCATCAAAATAACTCTGTTTGCTCGTGTGCACATTCTACAGTAGAAATGTATTCTTGCACTTCTTCTTTAGAAGAGGAAATTGCGGTGCAGTTTGCTGCTTTACTCCTGTAGTCTCTGTTTCAGATGACTGCTGTCTTTTCTCTTACCTTCCTTGTCATCAGTCTAAGAGTGTGTTGAGAAACTTGCACACCCGTCCCAGGAGATTAGCGATTTCACGGTATTCTGTTAAGTCCAAGAATGTTATTATAGATAAAAGAAACTTTAAGGAAACTGTTGTGCAACACAGATTGTGGAGGTACACTGCCCTGCACTTTTGGTGCTTTCCCTGCCTTGACACACCTACTTCAGCTCAGTAAGGAGTTGTTAATGAGCTGCTTAGTTGGTTCTGGTGTGTTAGGAGCAATGAAAACACTCAAATGTGCCGGACAGTGTTCCTTCAGGGCCAGGGTTGGGAAACATGGCATCTTTTCAGAGAATTCCCTCATGATAAATCTTCATCAGTGAAATGAGCCAGGACTGTCCTGCCAGCAGAGTGGAAAATTCTTATACTGACCAACTCAACCATGCATTCTAATCACACACTAAAGATGAGACTCAAGGTTAAAAAAGTCCCGAGCAGGAACAATGACAAAGCAGAGAAGAAGGAAATAAGAATAATGTTATACCTGGTGGAATACCAACCTGGAAGACACCCAGAATTTGGTGATGCATGCCTGTGTGTTCTGTGAGTTCAGTATGTATATATATGCTCCGGGTCAAAAGTTTTGGAATACCCCAATTTTTCAGTTTTTTTGTATTGAAATTCAAGCAGTTCAAGGTCTTATTGTTCATTCCAACTATGTTGCAGAAGTTCCCATAAGTGCACTTATACATTGCTTTGCTTTACTCTTCTGTATAGGTCATCCTAAAGCAGCTCGATGGGGTTTAAGTCTGGAGACTTCTGGCCACTTCATGTTTTCCAGCTCACCATCTTGTACTTTTTTGTAAGGTAGTTCTGGCAGAGCTTGGCCTTATGTTTTGGGTCACTATCTTGCTGTACGATGAACCCGACCAACTAGACCCAAACCAGAGGAACTGCATGGAGCTCCATATATATATTCCATTCATTTCTATTCATATATGCCCACAAATGTGCTCCCAAAACACTTTAATTTCATTTTAAACTCGGTGTACTGTACAGTTTACACTGAGCTGCTGTCTCTCGCAGTGTTAGAATGTAAAATACAGATGTTACCCCCTACTGTACTGTTTTCTTTGGTATGCTTTGTCATTTCCCCTGGTATATATAGGGTATTTACAGTAACGAATTCTTTTAATTTACAGTAATAAAAATACAAGACTTTAAGAACAAAACTGCGAATGACTAAAGCCACAAATTAGCAGGGGGTTAGTGCATATATATATATATATGTGTGTGTGTGTGTGTGTGTGTGTGTGTGTGTGTGCGTGTGTATTTAACAAAACGTGTGACCCTGCAGTACATCTGAATATAGTTAGCTGTGTTTGCTTCTCCTCTCTGCAGTGTTTCTTGCACAATATAATCTTCTAATAACATTCTGATTCTGATATTTATTACATTAACTTTCTATACCTAAATTGGGCTTTTTTGTAAAAATTTTAAAAAATTGTATTGTGCCTAGTGTTGGGAAATTGCATATTCAGTCCACTCCAATGCCACTGCTATCCATGGATTATATATCTGGCCAAGCTGTGTCTCATGGGTAGGCTGTCCCTCCTTCTCCCCCTCATATCACTCAATGCAGTGCAGGTGTTTGTTAGCTGATGTAACAAAATTGCCAGTCAATGTCAACCTCCTTGCATGTTAAGCAGTCCAATGACATTGTGTTTGAAAAGATATGTTGCCACTCCATCTGAGCTGGAAAGTGGAGGCATTCATCCTCCCAGATTGTTCTGTGGGTCAGGTGATGATGGGAGTTTTGGTAAACACCTAGTAAGTAAATAAGTAATAAGTAAGTAAGTAATACTATAATAAGTATTGCTAAAAGGTTAAAACGACTCAGTGGAGCTATGCCACAGCAGGACTTGCTGGCTAAAAATAAACCTTATATCTTAAATTATTGCAGCGGAAATGATATTTTTGTCCATGACGATGCCTCATATGCTACACATGTGACGTATAGAGATTAGGTTGAAAAACAATGGTGCGGTTCTTTAAAGAAACATTCACTAGAGGCTGCCTTGGCTAAACCAAACAGCACATCTCCAAAGAACTCCTTTGGCACTTTCATTGTCTCAACCCATCCCTATCCTAATCATTACTGGAAAGGGACCAATAACCAATACTGATAGCAATTTATTTGGATGTTGCATCAGCATTGCAATGACACCCACACTGTTTGAGTTTGTATCAGGTGTAGGAACATACAACTTTTCCTGAAGGTCACTTGCTCTGGGGACAGAAGTACCAGCACACATGCAGTTCTGATTTCTTGGGCTAAAGTGATAAATGTGGACGCTTTAAAAACAGCATCAAAGACACAGCAGGACACGGCCACCGGCCAAACATAAATCACCACTTCAAATAGACAGTCCTACCCCAGCAGTCCCCATTCTTCTGCAGCTGGTGCCACACTTGTGCTGATTGTCGTATAAAGCAGCAGAAGTGGCTTCCACCAGAGACTACACTGTTTCCCTTGTGCACACACACACACACACACACACACACACACACACACACACACACACACACACACACACATACATAGACACACTAATGTGTAAGTCACTGCTGCAGTTAGAAGAGCACTGTGGTGAAGTAGTACAAACCTTGACTCAGAACTCAAAGGAAACCACCAGCACCTCAGCATTCAGACACAAGCACAGACAAGGGGGTCTCCCTTCTCCCACCTACAATATCAGGGCAATTACAGAGATGTATTTATAGGGCAATGAAACATGACCTAATTTGTGATTCACCATCTATTTTTGAAACAAATAAAAGTGTGAGAGAGAGACAAAGAGCTTTAATATACATTTTCATAACAGACAACCGTTTAGCAGTCACTGTTATTATAAAATTAATAAAGGCATATTATAAGGCTTATCTGTCATAAAGGCGTAGTGTCATGACAAAGTGGTGACGATTGTTTTTTGACTTTTTTTGGAAAGCACTCAGTTGATTCTCTGTGGATGTTTAATTTTTAACAAACTATATGGTGAAACTCTCAACAGTGATAGGGTCAGGTCCAGCTTCAGGGGAGGATGCAATGTATGCTTTGGGAGGATATAGCAGTATGTTTGAGGCTGGAATAGAGCTGATGGGGAGCGACCAGGCTCCTTCAGGACTAGATTGAAATATAGTTTAAATATGAAGACAACTAAAGCAACAACTGTTCTTGATTGCCTGGTTCAGTCCAGTGTTGAGAGCAAACATGTGGACCAGCTGACAGTCTCCATGACTCACTGAAACAGAGAGATGAGAGTTTAGAAGAATGCAGGAAATAGGGAGAGTCTGGGCTAATTGTAGAGATACTTTTTAAACAATGTGATGAGGTCTATTCATAGCGTAATGACAGTAAAATCCCCATTTTGATGCATCCTGAACCTAAAAAGATTGTTTGATAAGCTTCTAAACACCGTACCTCCAGTTTCTGTTTGGCGCCATCCTCAGCAGATGGAGGTTATAAATAAAAGAATTCCCGCATCTGCATCTGAGAGCTATCTGGCGGCAACAGTCCAGGTCCATGTAAGGTGAAGTGTATTTTTAGTACGGCCATACAGTAAAGGTGAAGGAAGAGGAACAAACACTGTTTTGTTTGATTTCTGGAAGTGGATGCCGGAAAAAAATACGCAGATACATTCACTGTCACTTGACAGAAACTGGATGAAATCTGACAATGTGGCATTATTGACAATATCTGCTTCAACCGAAGACGCGGTCCTGTCTTTATGATCTACAGTGATAAGGTTTTAATCACTTCTCTTGAAATGGCCGTTCATTCGTTACTACACTGTGTTTGTAAGTAGAAGACCATGACCCTCCCTGATATAGTGTTTATTATGGTGATTTCTGGCTCATGTTGACTGTAAGAACTTGAAATGGCTAAGGGGTGAAGTGATTATATATTGGCTTAAGAAAAGGCTCAGGAATGGTAGATTTTGGGGTTGGCGGGAGTGGAGGACCATACAGTGCAGAGGATCATCAAGAGGGAAATTAGGAACTGCTTTAGCCCCTGGGCCGGAAGGATAAATATGCCAATCTCAATGGCATATTTATCCTCAAAGTTACCCAGCAGTGCTTACGATCGGTCCACCAGTTTTGAGTGTTGACGTACACTTCAGTACTGCTGTTCACTGTTCATTATGGTAGTGAGGCTGCAACTGGTTCAAGCAGACTTTAGAAAAGAGTGTATATGTCAATCTCCCACCGTTTCTTCCAGATCTTACCTTCTGGGTTTAAGCAATCAGGCCTATTATGACTCGAATCACAAAAGACAGGCCACAATAAATGACACCCAAACAAAACAGGCTGAAATAAATCTTGAATGTCCCGATAGCCTATAAATATCCTGACCGTATGTTTTAGAATGACTGACTACATTGTGTGGTTGTAATAAGACACCCATATACACGGAAGCATACACAAGACAACTGTTTCTTCAGGACTGCTTAGATTTTTTGATTTATTTGCATCGCCTGCAGAAATACAGGTTTGGTATCGTACAGTTCTACAGTTTAAACAAATGAGAGCGAGATGAGCCTGAAAAATAAAGTCAAGCCTCGCTCTTCTGCATCTGTAAACATTAGATGAGCTGTATTGCTGCAATACACTGGAAACAACAGAACAACTGTTGATTTACATTCATTCATTAACAAACTAAAGAAACAATAAATATTATCAGCACATTTTTAAAACTACTCATAAATATATAAAATAACCAATAAATAACTTTCCTCAGAATAAATAGACCATATAAATTATCGGAATGAGACAACAAAATCACAGCCTAGCAGCTACTCTTTCTCAGAATGAACAACTATCATTTCTGATGAAGTGCCGTAAATTGGAAAGGTAAGGGGGTTCCTGACGTGTGGATAGCTTTGACCTCCTTCTTCGCGTTGGGCAACACTTGACCTCCTTCAAAAAACAGTTAAAGATATTAAAGTTAAACATAGTCAATGTTCAACCACCATTGTTAGAATATTCCTGATGACTAACTCACCTCAATGTTCATTAGGCATGGTGGTAGGTTTTAGCAAATGTATGATATAGTGTATTTGTTACTGGAATGAGTCGTTATTTGATCATAATCATTTACATTTCTATGAGGATATAGAACTAGGACATGACAAAGTTACATCATTTTTTATTATTAAGCACTCAGCATCCATTCGCTTAGTTACTGTTATTCGCCTTCTTGAGTCAGTCACCTGAACAATGGCCCAAGTTAATGAAGTCCAGATTATTTTTTACTGTCTAACATTTTAATTTGACTTACTTTAGGAAGATTTAAGGCTTTGAGATTCTTCACAATCATCTGCACATGTGTTTTATCCTTGCCATCCGCAACGATGCATGGCAGTATTTCAGCCAGTCTACTCATTGCCCGCAAGCTGCCATTACACTGGTGGAGAAAAAAGCAAATGAACATTATATACGTTTCATCTAAAGGGGTAATACAGATTTACAACACATTGAGAGAATAGTGTAGAAACAACCGAGTTCACTTACTGTGAGTGGGAAAGTCATATTCCTGACCATTGGTGCAGCCTTTGTGTTCTTTAAAAGGGAAAAAAGACATTTTAGCTTGAAATGATCGTAGACATCCCATGCCCCCTGTTCACCATTCCGGGTTAATCTATGATTTTTTTATGTGTTATATGGCATTAACACATGCCTACATAAATGACTCCAAGTACAGCATACACAGTAACATCACCTGACCTGGAAGACTTACAAAGTTTAAGAGTAATATTTACTTACAAAGTTTGAGGAGAGGTTATTGAGATCATGAATGATATCCTTGAGCTTTTCCTTTTCTTGATTGGCCTCTGACAAGCTGATAGAGACAAGCTGACAAGCGATGAGAAAAATTAGCGTCCTCATGTTCCTCTTCGCAGAGATGCTTTCTAGTGATAATGATCTCTCTCTGTGTTCTCGCACTTTATAGACACCACACAGGAAGTTTGTTCTCCACCCTCAAGAGAAAAAAGAAATCACCGTGATGAACTCATCTCAGGAAAAATACTGAGGTTTCGCTCAGCTAGGTGCTGCTGCCTACGTGGAAAACATACGACCTGTTTCTTTAAGTGAACATGTGGGGAATATTCAACACACACCTCGTTCATTAGGTACATCATGGACATGGCAATTCACATGAATTTGGGCTTTGTTTGCCTACTGTGCCCTCAGCCAAACATACAACAATGAATAAATAAATGCAGGTGCACAGTTCCTCAGCACCTCTGAGATGCTGTGTTCCAGCTGAGTCAGCATATAGTACACTCCACACACAAAGCTCTCTCATTTCCCTGCACTTTTAACTTGTTACCACTAGGTGTAATATTTAGTAGCAGATGACGTCCAGTTCTATTTTTTGCATGACTTCCTTCTGAAGGCCAGTGGTGGCACAGACACTGAACTCTCCTTTTGGCCAAATGCTATTATTGCATTGGTTGCTTGGTGTTGTTACCATTGTAGTAGAGGTCTGGACATCTCCTTTTTCATCTCTGATAATAATGGGTAATTGTTATGTAAATGGAAAAATACATAGGAATACATAGGAATGAGATAAAATGCATTACACGTTGTTGTCATGACAGATTACATTTAATAATGCTATTATTTTTATCATGCCACATGTCATGAGGTTTGTCACATACTAATTTTGAACTCTACCTAGCTATCATGATGACGTGCATTACGAAATCTGACATATCAGTAATAGTGAAAAGCCTGTTCAAGACTGTTATATCACCAAACATAATCTGCCATGACAACTTCTGACAGCATGTAGCATCTTTATACAATCATTTATGGCATATGACATAATCTGCCATGATATGGGTATGGCATAGTTAAATCAGTCAAGTCAGGTTTATTTATATAGCACATTATCACACACAAAGGTCATTCAGTGTGCTTTACAGGATTATAAGTTACAGGAATAGGAGGAATAGGAGGAGGAATAAAAGAAAGAAAAGAATCCATAGAAAATCAATTAAAGAAGATTGAAAGTTTTTTTTTTAAAGCTACAGCGAGCAGCATAGTGACTAAATGCCATTTCACCATGTTCAGTTTCAGCTCTTTTCACCACTATCTACTGACTACTGCTAATTTTCCTATTCATGATGCGCCTGATGTATTCAGTAGGAGACTGATCTGAACTGCAGACTGGCCAATCAAGAAGCTCATTAAATTTCAAGTTTAAACCTCTGCAAACAGTCACTTCCTGTTTTGCCGCCGGCGATCCTCGGTGTCCTAGCGTGCTCCAAGCATATCTGTACTTCTGTTTTAATTGTTAATTACTAGTAAATTATCAGCATGGAGTTTGACGAGCGCCATCTCTGCACGGAGTTCGGCATTTAGAGTTCAGCCCCTCTCTCCGTCACTAGCTCTAGTTCCAGCATAAAGTTTTCTTGTGTGAAGTGTTCGCTAGTTACTTATCTGACAAAGGTTTCAGAGCTATAGGAGCACATCCAGATTTGAACTAGGAATAGGAGACGAGAGTCAGGTGTGTCGCTGGCCAGTCCGGGTGCCTTAGGGGAAGATAGCTCGCCCCTGACTCTGGCTGTAGAGTCCCCCGCAGCAGGGCAATTGGGTGACGATTTGGCAGCATAGTTGCAAATCTCTCTCTCGCGGGAGAGCTTCCCACTCCAGCACCACTCTTCTCCTCCTCCCGTTCACGTGTCAAACAGGTTTGCCCTCCTCAGTCAAGCGCCAGCTGAGAAGCCTGTTCAAATAGTTCTGGTTATAGGTGATTCGGTTCTGCGACACATGAAAATAGCTACTCATTTAGGGACTCCAGCAACAGCTACTGTTAATGACATTCGTCTGTGGCAGTCAGAGGTCACTAAGGCTAGTGTTAGAAGAGGTGTTAGCTAGGGTGTGCAAATTGGCCCAGACTATGCCCAATACGGCATGGCCCCAAGGCTTGCGGCTGAATTGCTGGATGTCAAAGTGGTGCTCAGAAAACAATGTGGGATTTATTGATAATTGGTCCACGTTCGCGGGTAAGCCTGGTCTCTTAGCTCGGGACGATATCCACCCCTCACGGGAGGGTGACTTTGCCGCACCTCTAAAACGTAAAAAGGTCAGACAGAAAAAGCTGGCTACCTGGTTTAATGATCAAACACATGCTTTAAAGCAAAATGTGCGTAGACTAGAAGGCAAATGGCGATCAACTAATTTGGAATCCTTCCACACCGCCTGGAAGGAGAGCCTTAAAGACAACGACAATGCACTTACCACGGCACGCTCTGCCTATCCATCATCCCTCATTGAATCTAATAAAAACAACCCCAGGTTTCTGTTTAGTACAATTTCTAAACTACCTTTGATAGGTGATCAGGGATGTTTAGGACAACATAAGGCTTATAAGTGTGAGACAGTTGTGAGTCAATTAAGGGTGGATGGGGACAAGACCAGTGGCAAGTCTGCTACATGCAGACTCATGTCCAAGGCACTGACTCAAGTCCCCATTTCTGCAAGAGACACATTTGGGCCATGTGAAGTGGTTGGTATAGCATTGTGAGTAATACAGCTTTCCTTCAAACAGCAACCTGGGTTTCAATCTCCCATCTATAAAAGAACACCAACAAGAGTCCATGGGTGTTGCTTCAAACCCTGCATTTGCCTTTATCTATTACATGATTATATTGTAAGTCAGCTAAATGTAAATATGGAAAGGTCAGGTGTAAACAACTACCGTCAGAGCAGCCGAGGCACACATTCATACCAGGTATGAACTGGGCTTTAGTTGACTAAGTAAACTAAACTTTTGTAATGCAATCGTGTGTGCTAGATTAGTCATCCTCACTTCTGGTTTCATTCTTCTAATGTAGACCACCAGATTATTTGCATTTGCATGAATCTGACAAAAACAAAAATGCTTTGAGAATATAGGAGAACAGACAGGAGTCACTAATGAGGAACCATGTACTACCAGAATCAGAAGATGTTTTTGGACTTTTTAAAGAAATGCAATGAACTTGCAATTAAATTCAAAATGAAATACACTTTAACTTCTATAGGCATTTTCATTCAGTGGCCAGAAATGAATTAAATGATTATTATTATTATTATTATTATTATTATTATTATTATTATTATTATTATTATTATTATTATTATTATTATTATTATCATTATTGGTGGAAATACATTAATAAGCTCTGTACTTAAATAGCTTTTAGAAGCTTTGTCTTTGGTTTATCAGTGCTTGAACTATGGAAATACTTGCTGGCTCATCACAATTTCTCTACCTCATTCTGTGACAGGGTAGGATAACAGGAAAACTAAAACCTGTAAATATATATGTATATGTAGGTAAATATAAAGGTAAATATATGCAATCAGCTCCATTTAACAGAGTAGCTCCCTAAGCTCTAGTAAGTGCATCCTTTGCCACACAATAATGTTCAAAAAAGCACTTTATTGTTGATTAACTCACACGTTAGATAACTGACATTTTGATATGATCTCTAATCACTGTGGGTAATCTGGTGAGAATTTTCATTGCGGGTTGGTTTTGCTGAAGCAGTAGAAATATGATCATGGTTGCGGTTGTAAAGGCACTATTACATAATTTGTTGTTCAACTAAATGCAAAGCTAAGTCATTCTGGTCTGGCCCAGATGCAAATGCAGACACTCAGTCCAGTTACAAGAAAAATTGTTACTGAATCGAATACCTCAAGGGCATTTCATCAGTTGTTTCATGGAGAACATATCAGGTGTGGTTATAACAGTTGGATGCCGTCATTTCAAAAGTTTTATTTTGTTTTGTGAGTAATTTGCAGTCCATGAGTGTAGGTCTTGAGGAATGCTTTGCAGGAAGAACTTATGGTAACCCAGTTTTACCCTCTTCTTAGAGTAAAAAGACTTGTATCCTCCGTACCTTACCCAGTGTGTACATTTTCCAGGGGCTTGGGTAGCAACAGCAAGCGTCACACATCCATTCTGTTTTCGAAATTTGCTACATTACCATCGCTATTTTGTTAAACCCAATAGTGGAGATTATAGTCAGGTAGCTCTATTGTGGTTTCACCAAGCCATAGAACCTGATGTCAAAGACGCCTACACTGTGATTCAAAGGGAGTAGAGGTGTTTTTTGTGTGGGGCTTTTTTCTTCTTGCTCAGGTTATTGGAATGGAAGCAGCATGATTCCAATTTACCACCAAATGTGAACCATAAAGATGTTATTGCTGCTCTAATCATTCTCTTCACAGCCCACCTGGGCAGTTACACACATATCCATTTCTAGACAGGTACATCGTTTTCCCACATGTCTAAAAATAAAGGTTCCTAAAGAGGTTCTGGCTTGAATATGAGGTCCTGGGGGAAAAAATAGTATTGAACTTCACATTACATAGAGGTTCTTTCACTTTCACACATACCATTTACGCAAAAATTGATTTTTCTGTAGAATCAACTACAGTAAACCCCCAGTTTTACGCAGATCAGGAGTCGCGGATTCAGTCACACACAGATTTTTTTTTTTTGAGAACCGAACTCATAGTTTTACGCAGAAATCGCCTTTTTGCTTTTTTGTGGCAATAAATATATTTTTTGTGGATGTTTTCCCAATACTTTTGTCCTTTGACCTTGCGAGTTGCATATCTTGGGCTCAGACACTTCAAACCCCACAGTTCGGTAGATCTCCAGGAGACCTTTCCAACAAGCCCTTATTTGTATTTTTAGCCCGAGTGGGTTTTATTCCCCAAAAAGCGTGAGCCTTTAAATGGGTCTTTAAATGCGACCCGGGTGCTTTGTTTGTTTACTGGCTCAATGCTATATGATTCTGTTAGACAATGTATAAGGAATGTATAAGGAGAAATCAAAAAGGTCATATGTAAATGGAGGATCCACCACATGTCAAAAAGTAGCAATTATAACCTCTATTTTCTACTTCTGGAGACAATTTATCTAGTTTTTGTTGACAAAATGCTTTTAGTATTTGATTGCATTTATTAAATGTGAGCATGGAGACTTTTGAGTCATGTGCAGCACTTCCAGAGCATCCAACTGCACACATTATATTGGACATACTAGAGATTACACAACCTGTGTGTGTGTACAACTGAATGTCTGTGTCACCAGTGGATGCACCTTGAGACAGCCGAATTTACTCAACAGAAAGGACGTGTTGATGCTAATGAATGCACCCTATTAAGTAATTGTTCTAATATTTTATTATTCTTATTTACTTTTTTTTACTATTATTACTTTTGTACCTCACTGATGTACATTGCTCTGGATTGGAACGTCGGCTAAATGCCATAAACGTAAACATAACGTAAACGTTTGGCCATTGTTGTTCTGTTCCTCTTTTCTCCATCTGAATTTCAAGGAGAGACCATTCAGATTACATGCAGAGGAAATATACATATTTTTTTAATGGAGAAACTTTCTCTGTATCAAATATAAAATGCGTAGCTTAGTTATTACTAAATGCTCAATTTGTAGTATATGCCATTTATGCTCATTAAATGTGTTAAAAAAAATCACAAGTCTAGACATTTTTGATGACTAAAGCTAATCGCGAACATCATCAGTTTGTGGCTTCACAGTAGAAGGGCAGATATTATCTGTCTTGTGGGGTTATGGCACAGGGCCACCATGCAATTGCATAAAATGCCCTTCTGGCTACTATATAATCCAGCTACTGTGATTCCAACCAGAGATTCCAATCAAATTCCTTTAATCCATTAAGAAGGAAAACAAATTAGGGATTTGATTTATACCTCTTCAGATATGATGCATTGGGCAGTGTGCTCTTAGGCTTGTATATGGCTGCTCCACAGCACTCCATTCCTTTAGCCATGCTTTTTCTATGGTGAATACACAAGTTGTGCACAACGCTGTAAAATAAAAATATCCAGACATTGCACGTTGGTTTCATGAATACAGTGGATGCTGCTGTAATGTGCTCAGTGAATTAAGTCTATCCATTCATTATTGTCACGGCTGAGGGCCATTAATGGCCACCGTGTTTTGTTTTGACCTTTGTTTTGCCCTGTGTCACGTGGTTTTGGT
>JBBPDC010169067.1:0-17346 GCA_037974485.1 Hemigrammopetersius urotaenia | reverse complement strand
GTGTGTGTGTGTGTGTGTGTGTGTGTGTGTGTGTGTGTGTGTGTGTGTGTGTGTGTGTGTGTGTGTGTGTGTTTTCCTCCTGGTGGTTTGGGTTTTTAAAGAAAAAAGGAGAATTAGTTTAATTGAAAAACAGCTTGCCAACTATTAAGCATGCTGGATCTGTTGGGGTTCAACCTTGAACTACTTCAAAAAAATGTCACAATTTTGAAATGACCTTGAAAATGAATGAAAAACTTGCAATGAATAAAAAAAAAATACTGTGAACACATTACAACTGATGAACTTTTAAAATGGAAACATTCTGCAATTCTGCAGAAGAGGAAAAAATAGAAAATAGAACAGAGACACAAGCTGCCTGAAGCATTTGGAAGCTGTGATTTATGAACTGGTCCCTGAACTTGTGCACATGTCGCATTTTTATTCAGCAAATAAATTGTGCTCTAATTTTTTTCTTATAATTAAGTTTGTTCCATGTAGAAGCAGTGTTTATTCATTTTTTAACATAAGAAAGAAAATACTGTCAAATTGTCGTCAGTGATGAGGGCATGATGCATGGTCTCACCTTTTAATACCTTCTCCAGTCCATGGAACTATTTGCTTGCTTTTCCACTGGAGGACCAATGTTTCTTCGAGATGCACTGGGCTGTGTTCCGTGCCATCAAGGCCTGACCATCATACCAACAGTCAGACATTGCATTCAAATACACAGAAAACATAGAGTTGACCGAGTATGAAGTTGGTGCCCGTTTGCTGCTGTAACAGCTTCCACTCGTCTTGGAAGGCTTTCCACAAGATTTTGGAGTTTCTGTGGGAATTTGTGCCCATTTATTCTGTAGAGCATTTATGAGGTATGGCACTGATGCTGGATGAGATGTCCTGGCTCGTTATCACCATTCCAGTTCATCCCAAAGGTGCTGGATGAGGTTGAGGTCAGGGCTCTGTGTGGGCCAGTCAAGTTGTTTCACACTGAACTCCTCAACCATGTCTTTATGGAGCTTGCTTTATACAGTCATGCTGAAATAGAAAAGGTGGAAGCATTGGCATTGTCCAAAACGTCTTGATGTACTGAAGCATTAAGGTTGCCCTTCACTGGAAATAAGGAGCCTAGCCCAATCCCTGAAAAACAGACGTGTCCTAATATTTTTGTCCTTATACTTTGTTTCAGATAACCATAAGAGGCTCTGTGATAGCTAATGGTAACACACATTCCACAGAACATGCTTGATTTTAGAGTCTGTATTTAATATTAATATCAGATAAAACTGGGCCTGTATTGGTGTGTGTTGTGTGAAACTAGCTTAGCACTGTCTTAGCCAGGTTTGTCTGCTTTGGTGAGGTACTAATTGTTACTAATTTGAACTCAGTCATTAGCCTGTTGCTTTGAATCTAGATTTAAACCACCTTGTCTTTTGCGTCATGGCTCAGGGCATTTGTTCTAGCAGAAATGGCTGAATGACTCAAGAATGCTACTCTTGCTATATTTTGCATATAAGGAAGTGTGACATTCTCAGCCCCACATTTTTTGATTCAGCATTCAAAGACATCTCCAGACAACTGTGTTGACTCATATGCTGGAAATTTAAAAGGACTTAATGTAATAACATCTAAATATATCTGCAGTAAGTTTTCCACAGCCTGGAACTGACAAGATTTCTGCCTGGTACCAGGGGCAAAAACAAGATAAAATCATGTGCAGGCTGAAACCTTACACATTCCTAAAAGCATTACAACCTTTAAAAATACTGACTTAAACACATTACTGATGAGGTGGTCAAATCTAGGCATAATTTTGATTATTATAGTGTTATATTTCCATTTTTTATGTTAGTTACATGCCATTTTAATGTATAATTTAAAGTTACAATGCTACATTTGGATGTTTAAAGACTACATGAATGCACAAAAAGAACATTTTCACCATATGGAAAATACAAAGGCTCCATCAAAAAATAGATTTTTGTTCATCATTTGATTATATATTAAACCTGATTTCATGTCTACCCCCAGTAGTGTACATAATTTTATATATTTCCCTATATTACATAAATCATTGGGAGGAGGAAATGCATATTGTTCTAAACCAGCTCTTCAAATAAATAATAATGAAACATAATTACTTACATAAATACTTCTAGAATAGCATGCCATAATGCCTGTATTAGCATATCTGTGCTCCTTGTATCATTACATTACATTAATAATGACTTCTTCTATAGCAAATTATAGTGGGATTTTTGTATATAATATAATAGCAGTTCCAGGTATGCATATTTGAGGGCAAATGTTTTTTTTTATTAACATTTCAATAAAAACGAATCTACAACAACAATCAATTACTGTGCCTTGTGTACCTTTTAGATTATAAATAATGGAAATAATGGTCCCTGTAACTGCAGCAGTGTTAGAAAAATAATCTCAGATACTACTGAATGCTTTTTCATACACATCTTTCATGTAATATCTGCCTTTCACGGCAACATCTGTCCAGTGCCACTGAAAGATCTGGTGGTCCCATTCTGTTTCAAGACAATTGCAGCTTTTTAACTCTGCACCTTTAAAGAGTTAAACATTTTGTTCTGATAGTTTTTTTGCTGAAATGTAGTTAATTCACAAAAGGCTGTAATATTTCCATCAGCATCTTCATGCTGAATGCCTGACAAAGGAGGGAAAAGCCACCAATCAGCCACCCAAAGAAACACACAATAAGGTGACGATAAGCTGTTAAGCAGCAACATGCATTGAAAATAGAAAGAAAGATCACTGTTGCTACCTGAAAACATGTTATTGTGGAAAAAAAACATGTTTGTATGTAAAAGAAGAAGAGGAGGGGTGCAAAAGGAGTGGGGGGCTTCTTCAGTCACCCTCTCCCTGAAAGCTCAAGTCGTACTGCGGGTGTGACGCCCCCCTCGCTCTAATACACAGTGAGAGGCTGGTGGTGGTCAGCACATCTTGCACAGCATTCCCCTCTACGGCAGTGAACGAGGCAGGCACAAAGCTCCCTGACAGCTGGACCAAGCCATTTTTGAGCTACTCTGTGGAATAAAATCATGGAATTGTGGAATAAAACAAAACCACAACTCTGACAACAGGCTGAACATAGAAGATCTGTGTAAGAGGATCCAGTTTACAGGTACAGGTCTCTCTCTCTTTCTCTCTCTCTCTCTCTCTCTCTCTCTCTCTCTCTCTCACACACACACAAAAAAAACCACTTTTAGTTCCTCTCGTTCATGCTCTCTCTCATTTGCCCACACATATATTTGTGTCTAGCAGGGACATACACATGTAATTGGACACACACAACCAATTTTTCACTATTACATTATTATCGGTTGTTAGTCTTTTCAGGTTAAAACAAATGTATTTTAGTAAAGAATCCCCGATATTTCACGTAAGACATCTTCGTTCATTTATTAGCATCTTCTCATTCAGCATTCCTGACAAATTCCCACCATCTGACAATGTAATATGTGATGCTCTTCTGAGAGATCATTTCTCCCATAAGAATGGGAGTATTTTTATTCCCTTACAATCTGTCAACACTCCCAGACTAAAACCATGGAGAGCTTAGACATTGTGTTCTAAGTTGGAGTTCGGTGCCTGATGTTTTTTGTGTGCAATACGTTTTGCATGTCTATGACAAGCTTGATTTAAACATTATGTTATGTCAGTTCACATCCTGTGGCATACAATCAAATGACTTGTTCAGATGGAATGATTCAAATGGAAGCCATGTTGAATTTCTTGTCAAATGTAATTACGAAAATATGCAGTGAAACTCATCAAGGAACAAGGAGAGGCAGACGCTAAAAGGTTCTATTATGCCCATAGCAACAGCATCTTCACTGCATCCTCAGTCTGTCTGTGGTAATTTGTGATGTTTGTGTTTGTGTCTGGGTGTGTGTGTTCAGGTTATTTCAGTTCAAGGATCAATTCAAGTGTTGTGTGTATCATTTGTTGCAGGTTGACATGGACACTCTCCTGGAACAAGTTCTGGAGGGCGTTAATGGGACTATTCTGGCTTCCAACTGGACAGACCCTCTAGATAAATTCTCTGGCACTCAGCTTCTGTTGCGTTTCAGACCACTTTTTCTTCCTCTCTACTCATTAGTCGTTGTGGTTGCTGGTGTGGGGAACAGTTTCCTGCTTGCCTGCATCCTGGCTGACAAGAAACTCCACAATGCCACCAATTTCTTCATTGGCAACTTGGCTGCTGGAGACCTGTTGATGTGTTTGAGCTGCGTGCCCCTCACCGCTTCCTATGCCTTTGACTCGCGTGGGTGGGCCTATGGCCGGCCACTCTGTCACCTCATCCCCCTCCTGCAAGGTGCCACTGTCTTTGCCTCTGTGCTGTCCCTCACTGCCATTGCCATTGACCGCTATATGGTGGTAGCATACCCTGTCCGAAGGCGCATCTCAGTGTGGGGTTGCTGGGCTGTGGCTTTGGGAGTTTGGATAGTTTCTCTGATTTTAGCGGCTCCACCTTCCTTGCACATGCGCTATGTAGATTTGCAACCTAGCGGCATGGAGCTGGTGGTGTGTGAAGAGTTCTGGCTGGGTGCAGAGAGGCAGCGACTGCTGTATTCCTGTTTCTTCCTGCTGGCCTCCTACATGATCCCACTTTTGTCCGTCAGCATCTCCTACTGCGCCATCAGCATGCACCTCCGCAGGCACACGCTTCCAGGGGAGCCTTCCCACAGACAGCAGCACTGGTGCAGACAGCGCCGCAAGACCTTCTCCCTTTTGGTGGCCTCTGTGCTGGCCTTTGCCCTGTGCTGGCTTCCACTCCAGATCCTCAACCTGCTGCTCGACCTGGATGCTGACTTCCGCATCGTGGATAAGCATTACGTCAACGTGCTTCAAGTCAGCTGCCACTTGGTGGCCATGAGCTCAACCTGCTATAACCCTTTCATCTATGCCTCGCTGCACAGCAAGGTGCGTGTTCACCTGCGGGGTTACTTGTGCCCCTGCAAGCAGAGCGGTGGGCAGCTGCTGTCTCACTGTGTCTCACGCAACACAGCCACCGGCCTAACCTTCATCTCAGAGAACCATGCAGGCCAGAGTCGGAACCCTGACAGCTCTGTATGAAGCCATACAAGAGTGGCTATGCACTCACAACTGCTAAGCCAATACAGAATAAGAAGCATATTTGTGTTCATGTCTTATGTTGTGTGTTGTTTAGTGTTCTTGTCAGTGAAAAGGCTTTGTTTTTACTGAAAACAGGTAAGAGTTCTACAGGGCAAGTTTTTGAAAAGAGCCCCTTAACATTCTTTTCTGTTTTGTTGTCAATATGAGACACATTGTTCTTGCAATGAACATCAATTTCAGATTTTAAGCTCGACATTGTTTGTTATTGAAAGACTGTTTAGTCCACATCAGAGGAGGTTGTGGTGTTAACTCTCACCGTGCGTTCATGCTCTCACCGGGGCTGTTTTTAGCAATGTCTCTGTGTTTGTATTATTTCTGAGATCCAAGGCCATTCATAAATCATTCTAGGCTAGGTTCAGATGCCCAGGCCAAATGACAACCCTGGTCGATCCTCTATTCAAGATTAAACCACACTTTAACTAAACATTGACAGTCCTTTCTACTCTCTCCTCTTCTATTCTCATTATTTCTCCTTTCTCAAACATTTCTCCCTTTCCCACATACTGGTCTCTGCTCATGCTAGTGTCAAGTGAATGTTTATTCTGTTTCCTCTAATTAAATTCACATGAAACAAAGTTAGTATTGAACCATGCCCCTCTAGACTTCACCTGTGAGTTGAGAGCGCATAACTCTTCTGGTCCTCTAGCCTTCATTCTTTTGATCTCCTGAGAATCCGTTCTCCAGTATAAGTTGGCCCGTCCCTATAATTTTGCTCACACAGATGCCCAGCCACTCTTGAGAGGGTTTTATAATTTAGAACGAAAAGACTGTCTGTATATATTCCCCTGGATACAGTGGCAGTACTTTCAATTGCTGCCTTCAATTGCTACCAACACAATTCCCAAAGCTATGGACAGATTCAGAGGCCATTCTGTTCAGTACAAGGTGATCAGTAAGTGATGCTTTATCCTTATGTAGTGGGGGGAAAGAGGGTGCTTGTAGTGCTATTATGTGTCTTTGTGATTTCCCTTTGTGAGCTGTGTGAGTCGATATCTCATTCTGACAAGCCACTGGAAGTGTGAAATTGGCGTAATTAGATAAGGTTAATGCATTCACATGATTCAGTCCCTGAGACACTTCTACAGATACACTGCAAAGATACAGTCTATAGTAAGTCTGCTTCCCACACATACAGCAGGAGTGATGAAACTGCAGTAGTATCTCAGTGTGGAAGCAGAAATTACTGCATGAATGACTAAGTCTTGCAGAGATCAAAACACACTTTCTACATCTCCAGCAGATGCACAAACACAACAAGAAACATGTGATCTTATTGCTTCCTCTTTCTCTTGTTGATACTATCATTGTTCATAATAGTGTACAGTTTGCTCGAATTCCAATTATTCTGTCGTCCTTTCTGCCAGTATACAGATCAAACCTGTCGCTTGGTGCTAGAAATGCTCCCTGTCTGTCTTTGTTTGGATTTGTCTTGAAAAATAAAAAGGACTCATTTCCAACGGTGCTGGAAAGGACCTTGTCATTTATAAGAAGTATTACACATCCAGGCTTATATTGTACAGCCGTCATGACTGAAGATGAAAGTATTCAAATAAAGGTACACACAGGCAGATCTCACACAAATACCCCCCCACCTGAGTTCACAAGAAAGATACACACACACACACAGTTTTTGATTAAACACTCTAACCCAAAATTGTAATGATAACAAGAGGAATTAGATGGTCATGTTTTGAATGAGTCTGCATGCTAATTGCGACATTTATCTTTCAACTATGACTCTAAACCAATTATTGGGCTAGTTGGGGTGCAAGCTTTTCACTACATAAAATACCCAGAAAATCACTGTGTTCTCACTGTGTGTGTTCTTTGTAGTAGAGCCTTGAATACCTAAGTGTATTATGCACACTTTAATTTCTAACATCTAATGCTTGAAACAATGGTGGTGGGAGCACAGCTTAATGACTTTGCAGCAAATATTGTGTAGTAGTAGTTTCACAGAACTGTGTCACTTTCAGTCACTGATGTACATACATTTCTCAGTTCTGTTCTAAAAATGTTGTGAAGGATCAGGATTTGTTCCAACCCATGTTATTAGAAATATAAATGGAGTGGAACGCCCCAAGTATCATTAAGCTTGTCGAGGGATAGCATAGTAATACAAACAGCCTTAGAGAAGAGACTCCTAAATGGACACCTTTTTCATAAAAAACACCTTAAACAGATCTGTTTATAGACCTGTCGCCACGGGTTACAAAGTCAAACTCGTTTGCGTGTATAATATGATTTATTTTTTAACATCTTATCACCTCTTGACATAGAGGATGCAGCCCCAGGGTGTTAAAAAGTGCTTCTCTCAGTAAGTGCTAATGTCTTCAACTCGCAAATGTCTCACACTGACACTGAAGGTTAAGTAAGCAGTTTGAGGATGAGGCTTAGGCTCTCTGAAATGTTTGGGAAGGCTGATAAGAACCTAGGG
Organism: Hemigrammopetersius urotaenia; assembly: GCA_037974485.1. NCBI lineage: Eukaryota > Metazoa > Chordata > Actinopteri > Characiformes > Alestidae > Hemigrammopetersius > Hemigrammopetersius urotaenia. The sequence goes on along the minus strand of JBBPDC010169067.1, from coordinate 9,764 downwards.
GAGGGATCCACTCATGAACCTCCCCAAGAAAAAATGCAAATACGCAACCTAGAGCAAGAAAAATAACGATGCAAGGTACTGAGCAGGATATGACACTTAAAAAGTCTCTTTTTTTCCTTTTTATGCCTAGCCGCCCTTTCCTGAGAAATGGGTAAACTGCTCAGAAATCCAAAAAAGTAGGAAAATGCATTAGATTATATATACACACACGTATATAGAATAGGTAAAGTGGCCCTATTCTATATGCATGAACACACCACAGCACAGTAAAATAAACCCTAATGTAAATGTATATATACACAAACAAACACATATATTCTTTACTGAATATGCTATTCATGTGTTTTAGCAGTGGAGTAAGTATTAAAAAGCAAAGCAAATGTGTGAGATTTTGTCATGATACATTATTGTGAGCTGTGTTTAAAATGTAATCAAGGTATCACATCTTTTGTCATATTCTGTTTTCATATTCTGTTTCTGGCATGATTTGTATTTGCATTGTTAATATTACACCCAGTAGTAGATCCTAATCTCGTTTCACCTGGCAGATGCTGGGTGTTTCATATATACTTTAGGCTTCCATGAAAAGAATGGGTTTTATTGCTTTAGTAACATCTTGTTCATTAAATAAAACCCCAGGTATAAAATGCAGATTTCCCAGGTGTGTTATTCAGGCTTTTTCTGTCTTTCTGTGTTTAATTCCGCAATTAAGAAAGCCAGATTTAGTACAGGTTTAGTGCAGGCATTTAGTTCTTTACAAAAGAATCCAATTATCCCCCTTTAGTTAAAGACCTCTTAATGCTTACAGTCTCTACCCTGGGACAGTGTCTTGCATGAGCATTACTCGTTTTTCTAATCCACTTAAAGAACCGACAAATATGTCTTAAAGCTAATCCCAGGTCTGAATGCCAGTTTGAAAAAATGGAGAGTGCCTTGTGCAACAACTGGTATCTTCCCTTCTCTTTGCACCCAGGAAGACAAACATATACTTAAAGGTACAAGCCTCAGAGCTTACATCCCTTAAAGTTCCTTTTATTTCAACCCTGCACACCAACTGCTGCAGAAGCAGAGCAACTATGTACACTATATGGGCAAAAATATTGGGACACATCTGGTTTTCAGGGTTTGGGCTAGAACCGTAACTTCCAGTGCGGGGCAGTCTTAATGCTTCAGCATACCAAGACATTTTGGACAACAGCATGATTCCAACTTTGTGGACACAGTTTGGGGAGGAACCTTTTCTATTCCAGCATGACTATGTCACCGTGCACAAAGCAAGGTCATGGATAAACACATGGTTGGATGACTGGCCCGAACAGATCCCTGACCTCAAGCCCACCCAACACCTTTGGGATGAATATATAAAATTCAACATTTCAATTGTTTTAGGTAGACTACTTCATTCCAACTTTAAAAACTTTAGAAATCTCTGTTTGCCGATGAAAACATTCACATTAAGAATTATAATTGACTAAAGACTTCACACTGTTGTCTTCATTACTGTAACCACATCTGTTATTCTTGAGAGGAAACTGTATGAATGTGTAAAACTGTAAGCTGTCCCATAATCACAAAAAAAGATTTTTAAGGGTTTCTACCTCCCTCTTGCGCAATTATTGCTGATCTTCAAACTTTGATTTTGAAAAATTCTAAGGAAAAACATGAAACAATTCTTTAGCCAATTAAAACCCCAAAACTTGGGTTGTGGCTTGTTCTTGTAAATAAAATCAAGGGAACGTGTTAATGTCTCTATGAACAAAAAGAGGATCTTGATCTGGTTACTGACCTTTGCATAAAATGAATTTCCACCATTGCATCACAGCTTCTTGTTCACTGCTCAGCCATCCAGCAACAAATACAGTGAATCGTTTGGAATGTTAACCTTCTGGCAGGCTATAGAAATCCATATCCTCAAATCTTAATACTGAGACACTGTTACCAAAAGGCATGCATGCCGTTCTGTAACAACCTTATGAAAGATTAATTTCCAAGTAACCAAGTAAGGGCCTGCAATAATGAAAAAGGTAAAAAATTTAGTTGATTTTATATATGTCTTTATATATGGGCATGAACACAAAAGTCAACTACAGAGGCACGAGTCGACGCCCCCTGTGAGAAGTCAGCTAGTCATGTGTTTTTTTCTTCTCTCTCTGCCCTCGCTTGTGTACACAATGCAATCTCTGCCTCTGGTTGGCTTACGCTGACATGTGTTCCTTGGTTTAACCAATTATTATAGTTCCTTCATTAAAGAGCGGTACCGTTGGCATGAGGGGAATCTAAACACAAGACCAGAGAAGTCAGACACACATCACAAATGTGCAGTTACTTCACTCTCCACACACAAACAGCACGGAGACCTGCACAACCTGCCAGTCAGTGTTAAAGTACAGTAACAGAACCGGCTTTCTGCATCTGAAATGGCTCCGCTAGCTAACATGGCTAATGCTAGCACTGCAGAGAGTCGTCCTGCTGCTTAAACTGTTCCCACTAGCACTTAAATTTACCATAAAATTCAAGATATCAGCCTTTGTTTTGTTTATTGTCATGTTGACTGTTAATGTTACAAACAACTTGCTCAATGTTGGATGCCTGTGTTCCTCCATTGCGTGTGATGACGTCATTGAACGACTAGTCAACTCGACTTTGACTTTGCTAACCAACTAGTCGACTTGAAAAATTCTGGAGTCGTGAATGTGCCGGAGTTAGCGCTGTTGCTTCACAGCAAGATGGTTGATTCCCGGGTTGGGCGCAGAGACCTGTGTGGAGTTTGTATGTTCTCCCTGTGACTGCGTGGGTTTCCTCCGGGAGCTCCAGTTTCCTCCCACCTCGTGCATGCATTGGGGATAGGTCAATTGAGCACTCTAAATTGCCCCTAGGTATGAATGTGAGTGTGAATGGTTGTCTGGCTCTGTTCAGGGTGTTCCCCGCCACCAGCATGACTGTGCCCAAGTCCATAAAGGCACGGTTGGATGAGTTGGTGTGGAATAACTTGACTGACAGCCCTGACCTCAACCCCATTTAACACCTTTGGGATGAACTGGAACAGAGATTGCAAGCCAGGCCTTCTCGTCCGACATCAGCGTCTGACCTCATCAATGCTCAATAGAATAAATGGGCACGAATTCCCACAGAAATGTAATGTCATTACATTAGTCATAATGTCATTAGTCCCTGTTGATGTAATGGTCAGGTGTCCCAATATTTTTGTACATGTAGTCTGTGTGTGTATATATATACATTATCACCCCCAACACAGGTAAACCTGTGTCCAGTCAAAACAGAGCTCTGTTTATTTTGGAATGTTTTTGGTTCACACAACTGCAACAAGCAGACCTCAGAGAAAATAATAGAATACAAGAAAGTGTGTATGTCCTTTAAATTACATTCCAAGTGCTCATGCTCATATGGGCCTATGATTCAACTAAAGCAATTGGATTAGGCAAAAGCTAATCTAATTTAATATACTATACAGAATTTAAGAGTCACAATCCAATGTTGTGGTAAACAACAATATACATTTAGCCATACTGAAGCTATTTACGGGAATACTGAATGACTTCTCTTGCTCATTGAAAGCAGAGGATCAGAGCGCAGGTGCTTAAGAAGCACTCATCTGCAGAAACAATTATGATAAATGGACTAGTAAAGACAGCCTTTAGCATGGTCGATCACATGCAACGGCAACTGGTGAAACTCTAATGTCAAATGCTCCTTATCAGGGCTTGAGAGTACTCATTAGGATCACATGGGTGCTGTCTTCATGCATTCGAATGTTGATTACACTACAGTGAAAGAACAGCATCTAAATCCATTGTAGACTTTCTCTCAGTTCAATAATGAACTGTTTTGACCTTAGTACACAAGCAGTCTTCTTGATTTTTATGCCCTGTTTCTCAATTTGATAAGTTGCATCTTATACATACGCAATGTGGTTCAATGCTATGCAACAATATAGCTTCAGAAATTGTTCAAATATTTGCACAATTTTGACTTAGTTACTTTCATTCAACAAGCAAGTTTCTTCTTGATTGGAAATGACACAGACGTCTCCCAGAAGATAATAAGACGATGTACAAGAGGCATCATTATGGAGAAAAATATTTCCCAGCTTTTATTTACATTTAAACAAAATGTGGCATGTTCAAAATTATTCATACGCTTCTCAATAATCAATAGAAAAGCAGAAGATATGAATAGTGTTGGACATGCCACTTTTTGTTCAAATGTAAATAAAAGCTGAAAAATATTTTTCTCCACAATGATGCCTCTTGTACATTGTCTTATTATCTTCTGGGAGACGCCTGTGTCATTTCCAATCGAGAAGAAACTTGCTTGTTGAATAAAAGTCAAAATTGCCAGGGGTATGAATAATTTCAGGCTCAACTGAACATATAGTGCAATGTCAACATTATATTTGCCTCACACAGTGTAACACATCTCCGTTGCATAGAGTTGATTAGGTTGTTGATTGTGGGCTGTGGAATGTTGGTCCACTCCTCTTCAATAGCTGTGCGAATTTGCAGAATATTGGCAGGAACTGGAACACACTGTCGCATACGCCGATCCAGAGCATCCCAAACATGCTCTATGGGTGAGTATGCTGGCCATGCAAGAACTGGGATGTTTTCAGCTTCCAGGAATTGCAATATGGGGCCGTGCATTATTTTGCTGCAATAGGTTTTGATGGTCGTGGATGAATGGCACAACAATGGGCCTCAGGATCTCGTCATGTTATCTCAATAAAATGCACCTGTGGTCGTTTTCCATAACATACGCCTTCTCATACCATAACCCCACCGCCACCGTGGGCCACACGATCCACAATGTTGATGTCAGCAAACCGCTCACCCACACGACGCCACACACGCTGTCTGCCATCTCCTCTGAACAGTGAAAACCGGGACTCATCTGTGAACAGAGCGCCTCTCCAACGTGCCAGACGCCATCGAATGTGAGCATTTGCTCACTCAAGTTGGTTATGACAACGAACTGCAGTCAGGTCCAGACCCCGATGAGGACGATGAGCATGCAGATGAGCCTCCCTGAGATGGTTTCTGACAGTTTGTGCAGAAACTCTTTGGTTATGCAAACCGATTGTTGCTGTAGCTGCCCGGGTGGCTGGTCTCAGGCGATAATGGAGGTGAATATGGGCTGGTGTGGTTGCACGTGGTCTGCGGTTGTGAGGCCGGTTGGATGTACTGCCAAATTGGAGATGGTTTATGGTAGAGAAATGAACATTCATTTCACAAGCAATAGCTCTGGTAGACATTCCTGCAGTCAGCATGCCAATTGCACACTCCCTCAAAAGTTGCATCTGTGGCATTTGTGTGCCATGCTGTGATCAAAGTGCACATTGCAGAGTGTCCTTTTATTGTGGGCAGTCTAAGGCACACCTGTGCAATATTCATGCTGTCTAATCAGTACTTTGATACTACACCTGTGAGGTGTGATGGATTATCTCAGCCAAGGAGAAGTGCTCACTAACACAGATTTCGGCCTCCCTCAAGATTTCAGGTCAAGGCTCTGTGCAGCCCAGTCAAGTTCTTCCACACTCATGCAACCATCTTCATGGACCTTGCTTTGTGCACTGGGGCACAGTCATGCTGGAATAGAAAGGTTCTTCCCCAAACTGTTTTTAAGTTTACCCTTGACTGGAAGTGAGGGGCCTAGCCCAAACTGTGAAAACCATGAGTGTCCCGAAACTTTTGTCAATTAAGTGTATATAATGCATTAAGCATTGTCAGAGACAAAAACTCATTCGTTCTAGCAACAAAATCTGAGCAATGTAATTTTGAACATTAAATTATTTCATTTGTCTTTTTTTCATATAGCTTAAGAGTTTGCTGACCTATTTAGAAGGTTTAGTTAGACATAACAAGCAGAAGTTGCAAGGTGGTGCAGAGTGTTGAGCTGCTGCCTCATCGTAAGAGGTTCCTGGGTTTGATTCCAGGTTGTTTGGCTGAGAAACATTTTCGTGGATTTGCATGTGCTCCGTGTGTGTTTTTGCTGGCACCTCAGGTTTCCTTCCACAGTACAAAGACATGCATGTCAGGTGAATTAGAGACGCTGAAATGTTTCTCAACCTTTCATCCTATGAGTGCTAGGATAGGAAACCCTCTTAAGGATAAGTGGTTTACATAATGGATGGCTGGATAGACATTAACAGCATACAAGCAAATTAGTTTTGACGAAGTTGTACAAACACATTAAAAAGTGATAAACAGGGTAGACCGCTCAGCTTAGTTTAATGGTAGCCTGGCTCTGTGATGATTCATATGCAGGCTGGTATCGATATTGAATTAAATCAAAAGTCTCCCTTTCTCTTCCATTATTTTTTTTAAATCTATAATCACCACAAAAAAAAATTACAAACATATAGGTAAAACACCACACTGAAAATCTGAAATGGGGTACAAAAAGGCATTAAAAGGAGTGGGCTTTGCTTGCTGCAGGAAGCTTTGATTCCTTTGAACACATTTAAAATGGATAGAAAAGTCTTAAATTAAGCACACATTTAGAGAAGACATGTATATATCAACAAGAGCATTTTGGGCTGTCAGCTGGATATTTATTTAGAAATGTACATATTATATATATTACTATCACAAAGATTAGGAAATTTTAAAAAGTCTAAATACTAAAAGAATCCAAATATTATGTGGTGATGTCACTTTGAAATGAATGTTCTCCCCACATGATGCAGTACAAAAGTTGTAACTGGATGAGTACAATGGATTCAAAGATTTACACAAAGGACATCGTAGAGGGCATGAGAGCAGGCCTAATGTTTTTTACCCATTAATACTGCATAGATAAATATTTTGATTTGTATAACAGCTATCATAAAATCTATACTTATAAAGAGGAAAGAGAAAAGGAAGAGAAAAAAATCATTTTATTGTTGGAAAAGCATTTTAAGATTCATGTTGAAAAACATGTAAAAAAAAAAAAGAAAGTTGAAAGTAAATATAGATGATAATCAAATATATTGTTACATCCTGTCAGTATTTTCCAAAATGTGAACAGCATAGTGCTTTTTGTAGTGGAAAAATAATAACAAACTAAAAATCTTAGCTCTTAGCTTACATCTGACTGTAGAAATGAAGACCTGAATATCTGTACACATTCACATATGAGAAAACACCAGTCAAAAAGTTAAAAAACTTACAACTGAATTTCAAAGGGGTTTAATATAATATGGAAAAGCATACACACAAAAAATGTTCATCATTTTGTAACACAACAATAAAGTATTGTAAAGAAAAAGCTTTACGTCTCCATAATAACATTAGGTATGCTCATAAAGCTTACAATGCCTGTTTCCAGAAAAAAAAACATTGCTATTTATAAATACATCTTTGATTTTCACATGGGCACATGGACATGTGTACAGCGGCTCACAATTTTGCCTGGCTTCTTCAGAACAGGATATTAAAAAGCTGTTAGCCCCTGCAGGCCTTTCTCATTTGACTCAAGCCAATGAACATCCAGATGAAAAAAAGGAAGCAAGAATCAGACCACGGCTGTAAAAAATGCATCATGCAGTTTCCAGAAATGTGGGGTCAGTTTTGGTCCTGAATTTTGTAATGTCTAACATATTCTGTGTTCTCCAAAACATCAGCCGGTTTCTCCAGCACAGCCATAGATCTTCTCTTATTCCATTACTGACCAGCACATACAGCAATGGGTCCATCACGCTGTTGAGACTGGACAGGGCCAAAGTAAAGGTGAAATACAAGTGCTGTGCTTGCTCAAAGCGACAGTACTTCGACCTGTCCACACTTTCAAATACAGTTGAGCGTACTAGCAGGAGAATGTGGTAGGGGGCAAAGCAGATGGAGAAGATAGCAATAACCCCTAGTGACAGAAGCTTGATTTTGCGTTTGTCTTGCTCCTCCACACCTGGGCTCTTCTGTACCCTCCTCAGGATCTGAAAGTAGCAGACTGCTATTACTAGCAGAGGGAGCAGAAAGCCAATACCTACTCGCAGGAAATTGAAAAAAGCTAAGCGTTCTGTCAAGGGGTAGGTCTCATAACATGTCCCATTCTTCAGCACATCTGCCTGATTGTCCGCTTTCAAGACTAGAGAGTGTAAGCTCATGACAATGATGCAAATGAGGCAACAGATAAGCCAAGCATATCTGCAACGGCGGAATTCTTTGACCCTTAGAGGGAAGGTGACAACCAGGCAACGGTCAATGGAGATGCAGCACAGAAAGTAGATGCTGGTGTACATGTTGGAGTAGTACAAGAAACCAGCCAACTTGCACAGGGCTGGATTAAGAGTCCATGTGTGCTCCTTGTGGTAGTAATAGATCCACAGAGGCATGGTGAGGATGTAGAGCAGGTCGGATAAAGATAGGCTGAGGAGGTAGACCCCAAGAACATTCTTGCTGCAAACCTGACGGATTGTGGGCCAAACAGTGAGCAGATTGAAAATGAGGCCCAGGACGAATGCTATAAGGTACATGGCCATCAGCAGATTGCTAATCGAACCGGCTTTAAAGTCCACACAATCTTTAGTCTGATTCATGGTTTTATTCATCCACTACCTTTGAAAAAAAAAAGAAAAGAACATTAATTCTGCAGCAAACTTCAAACTACATTTGTTTGTAGTAAATAAATTGTGATTCAAAAGTTATCTCAGACTTTGGTGTTATGTTGAGATGACTGTTTTATCCTGCCTTTCTCACTAGGAATCCAATTCTAGATTGATCTATACAAGGCAGAGTTCTATTTCATGGATCAGTGAGCCTTGTGAAATTCAGGCAAGGCTAGTTATTTAAAATGTTACACTCAGATATGTGTGCACGAGTTTTATTTGAAAGAAAATAAGCCTCAAAAAAGGCTGAAATGCTATACCTTTACTGAGTTTTCTAATGTAGTCCTTTATCTTTGCTGAAACCTGCAAACCAGAATTTCATTACAATATGATACTGACATATTGTTCATGCCTTACATCAATATGGAACAAAATATCTGCATTCCAGACAAGATTCTAAGGAGCTCGGAACTAATCAGATATCTCATTCTGTTTCTTATGGCAGAAGTATTCACTGGATTGCCAGAAACACTGATATAAAATATTGTGGCAAAATCAGAGACCTCTTTTATTTAATGTCCAGCAAAAATGGCACTTAGCTACGCTAACAGTTACAGATTTTTCAGCATGACTTCAAAATAATAGTATAGTGAATTCAGCTACGTTGGGACAGTTTTTGTAATTCTTTCATTAAATCACATTCTTGTCATCAGTTAAAAAGTCCATAAGATGTCCAGTTTCTTTATGTGAAGAAATTAAATGTCTATGAGATTTTATGAAGCATGGCTCACCATGTTTTTGTCCCAAAACTATTTTTCAATTAATTTTGCATGTTTGATCTTTTGGGAGACAGTAATGTTTGGCACTAATGTTGGACTCCCCTTTCAAGCCTAACGACATTATTATGAATATCATGATGTGTTATGATAGCTTAATTTGCTTAATTGACAAATTAATGGCTAGAAAATTGGTTACGGTGTTAAAGTGATTTAAAATATTCAACAAATTTTAAGAAGAAATTTAATCCATCAAAAATTTTGAAGAATGAATCAGTTCATCAACAGGACATAGATTCATCAGCATATCAATTCACTTGCAAGACCGTTGTTGGATGTGAGCCGCTGTAGTTGGATGTGAGCTGCTGAAGTTGGATGGCCTAGTGGTTAAGGCATCCGCCCTGCGACCAGAAAGTCCGGGTTCGATCCCCAAGACCGCTAGGCAC
>JBBPDC010169015.1:0-17359 GCA_037974485.1 Hemigrammopetersius urotaenia | reverse complement strand
AGGTCGATTATTTCGATTACTTTCCCTTTAAAAACACTACCGCGTGTGGAGTCACATGACCCCACTCCGTTATGTTATGCTATTCTGCCGACATGTCGAGCGTGGAGAGCTTAAACATTGAGACAACTGAGCAACTTGTCAGTGAACTATGAGGGCAAAAAATTAAATAAATAAAAAAAAAAATAATCGTTCCTTATTCGTAATCGAGTTAAAATGTTCAATTAATCGAGATTTTGATTTTAGGCCAAATCACTCAGCCCTACATGACAGGGAGTACCTTACAGAAGTGCTGCCTCCAAATTCTCCAGATCTCAATCTGATCAATGGACAAACTAGTTCAATGCATCCCATAACTTACAGGACTTACAGGATCTGCTGCTAACATCTTTGGGGCCACCGAACACCCCCTATAGTCTGTGCCTCAATGGGTCAGAAATGTTTTGGTGGAAAGAGGGAGATCTACACAATATTATACAGATGGTGTAAGTGTCATAATTGATTGGTGTATATTTGTTTACTATACACAGTAGATGACGATATTTATTTTTTTCTGTTGTCTGAGAAGAGACGATAAAGCCTCAGTGAGCAAATGAGACATACAAGGGAGAATTTTGCCCAGAGGCAAGACAAGACAAGTGGTGGTTCCTCCACCACTTGTCTTCTTCCAACAGTTCATCCTGGTGCCATCCCTTCCCCAGGTGAACTGTGTATGCACACCTGTCTGTCAATGTGCCAAAATGGTCACATGCCCACTATAGGCACCTTTGATTTTGGACAGGGGAAACTCAGTAGTTTAGTCAGGAGTGCTTCTACTGATTAAAACCAGGAAAGAAGGTTTTAATGCCCTTGCAAATCCATGAGTCTGAAGCACTCAACACCCTGTCCATGGTTAGTAGTTTGTCCCTCCTTGGACCACAGTAGGTAGGCACAAAAACTGTCCCGGCATCTCGGCTCAGCACCATCCCATAATGTAGCAGATCTCAAAGATACAGTAGTTTATTCTTGACCTATGTGGGTCCTTCACTAGCCCACTCTGGACTCCACTAGACCATTATAGGGGAGCAATTGCTTCAGATGCATGATGTAAGTGTTTTTGATATACAATTAAAGATTTAAAGCCCCAGAGGAAAACCCGTGCAGCGTCCAGCCCATTAAGACCTGCGCTGACACATGCTAAAAGGAGTGTGAAGTCATCTTTTCCCATTTTCATTGTACCACGTCCCCTGAAATGAAGCCTGGAGCTGGAGGTTAGCTACAGTTTTTGCTGATAGTGTTGAGCTGTAAAGCTGACAAAGGCATAGCGTGAGCTGTTCTAGGGACATGGAGGTATGGGCATGCAGGGAAACTGATGCAGAATAGATGCAATCTCCCCAGTGCAGAGTGAACTGTATGCAAGACATGCTTATTTTAGACCCATGTTAAACGTGACCAAACCTTGAAATCCCATAGCTGCTGACCACTCATTTACTCACATTCTTAATCGAATATTCTTTGAAATCAAACTGGCTCAATGAATCTACATCCAGTGTCATTTTTCATGCAGTTTTCTTTTGAAATACACACTGTATATGTGTGCACTGCTTTGCATTTTATACACTATGAACCTACACTATGGGGTGGTGGTGGACTAGTGGGTAGGATACTTGCCTCTGGACCAAGAGGTCATGGGTTTGAATCCTACCTACCAACCCCAAGATGCTCCAGGGAGACTGTCCCCCGTAGTTAGGGAATGGAAGTCGCTTTGGATAAAAGCATCTGATAAATGCTGTAAATGTAAATGACCTCAAAACCCACAGTTAATTTCCCCTGAACATTCTGGCAACTGTTACATTAAACTACTGAAGAGGGCCTCACCTGCAAACTGTGACCGTGGAGGCACCAGGTGCCGTGCCTGCTTTAAAATGGGTAACGTTGAAGTAGGACAGGGTGTGGTCAATGAATCCGTCCATAGTGCCAGTCTCACTGTACATGTACTGATAAACCAGTCGTGGGATGAAGTCTGACGTGAAGGAAATGACAAAAGCCTGAAAAATAAAAATAAAATGTACATAGCAAATTTTAACTAATAAATATATGAATCTTCATTTTTATCATTCTTTTGCTCTACATGCACATTGCACAATTATGGAAGTGGAACTGAAATCAGAAGGGCAGACTCAAACTGATGCGGGACGTAAAAGAGATGGTTTGAGCAAGAGAACAACAAAATAATTGTATTATTTTGATTTTGGCTCATCAGCTTACAATACCATTTGTACCATTTGTACCTATGTAATAAAAAACCCAGAAACAATCACCTTTCTATTAAATTATAATAAAGCAACTTTGCCAGAGCTTTGCAAATGAACATGGGTCATGAAAATGAGGTACAAATGCTAAATTTAATGAAATCTTACAATCCTATCAAATGATCTCAGAAGATTATGAGTGAAACTTAAGTATTGCATTACGCAGAATAATGTTAGCACCTTGAAGTCATTCTTTTCCTCTTTGGGAAACCTGCTTAATACAGCACACTTCAAAGCATTCCATCATATGTTTGTCTTTGAGATCTCTGGCCCATATTACTGTAATCCTGGGCTTATCTGACACTGGAGGCACAATAATCCTCACTACAGGCCGTCAGTGTATCACAGGGAAGCATGGCAGAAGAAGAAACTTCTCCCTTCATTCCTTCCTTCCAGTTTATCACATCAGTTCAAAAAGGTGTGACTTTCTTTGTAGTAATTCCTCCTTATTCTTTCATACTGTGTCTAATTTGCAATCACTGACCACACCTTGGGAAGGCTCAGTGCACAGATGTACAGACTTTAGGGTTGGCTGATCATGGGACTATACAGATGGGTGGATGTGACGCTTACGTTAATGATGACTGAAAACTTGCCCATGCCACTGAGGATGTTGTACCAAATTCCTGAAATGAGAAAGCAAAACAGGTCAGTTTTTCAAACAAGACTATATGAAAAATATAAGAGCTTTCTGCTCACTACACTGGATGTTAACAGTGCTGGAGCTACAAAAATCAGGGTTTTTTTCCTCTGTACAGTCATATGTGCAAGTTTGAACACCCCTTAATTGAATTGCAAGAGAAGTCTTGTTCCAACAAAAGCTCTGGCTAATGAACTTCTTCAAAACTCTCTGATTAACTGGAACAGGGATGGTATGTTATATGCAGGGTGGAGCTAAACATGGTAGGAAAGTAGATTTTCAGAAGGAACAGGTAACAGACTTTTTCTGAAAATGTTCTCTTAATTTGCTGATGTTAACATACTGGGAAAAAATACCCACATTTACAGTTTTACTGTCTCAGCAATAGGTTACATTTAAAAAATATGTATGTATACTTATTTTTTACTAACAAAATCCAAAACACCAAGTTACATGTTAACCAAGAAATCACCAAAGAGCAAAATAAGACTAAAATAAAATTATGACTGTTACTTGGGGCAAACATTCAATCTCATATTAGTTAAAGTACCATTGCATTTTACCCTAAAACAAGCCAACAATTTCAACGCATGACCGTGCGATTTGAATAAGTATGGTCAGAAAGGAATTCCTGTTTGTTTGTTTGTTTACACCAGTGCAGATGTGCATATCACCACCATCATCATCATTCAGTGTCATCGGCAGCTAACTTAATGTGGGCCTCTGAGTAACATTCTTTGACAATTAAAGATAACCAGATCTAATCTGAACAAAAACAACATTTAAGCAATAGGCCTGGTAATCTGAAAGCAGTCACACTGTCTGCGTGTTCTTAAGAGGGTCTACAGCGCGTGAAAATGTGTAAATACCGATATCCTTCGCTCTAACTGCATCTGGTCTGCGCAGCTCCGTGACAAACTTCTTAGCGTCCAGCCGGATCTCAATGACGTTGTTCAGAAGAGCGAAGAGCGGAGCCAGAGGGAAGGAGGCCACAAAAAGGGAGACGAAGCCGAACTGGATGACTGCCGGTGCGTAGAGAAAAGAAAAGAAACACACAAACAGACGGCAGAGATAAAGAGCCGTGAGCTCACTTTCATCATGCTCATGCCTGTTAAGTCTGTTAAACATTCTGGGTCTATGCTGAAGAGCAATAAACATGAGTCGGGCTGCAAGCTTTCACGTTCATTTCTGAAGGTTTATTCAAAACTAAACTGATTAAAAGAATGAGGGCCTTAGACACCATCCAAATTGATGATAGACACCATCATCTAGGCTGTATATTACTGAGATTTTCTTTTTAAGAAAGTTCTTAAAAAGTTCATCAACAGTCTGGAAATATCTAGTATAGTCTACTAATGGAATTACTGGATAACGCAAAATTATCCATTGCTAACTGGATAAGTAATTGCAGGAAGTGCATGATAAAAAGCTGGGAAAGCTGCTTCAGACAGTGGTGGGTGAGGAACTTGTGAAAACGGTGACTGAAAACATTGTCTTCAGTCATTCATGGACAATGCTACTTTGTTATGCCATTTTTTATTGAGTTCATATAAGTAATGTTGGCATAAGTAGTGATATTCACACGGTAAGACAATTGCACATAGCAAGATATTACACACAATGAAAGCATTTAGCACCTATTATGAAAACTGCGCATGATATCACACATAATAAAATGTTGCACATAATAATGATGTTTTATTACCTGATGAGAAACATTGCACAATTGTGAACATGATAGATGATTGCATATAATAATAAGATAATAATGCACTTAATGATACTAATGATATCTACAAGGTGCAATAACAAACTCCCAACCACTATCAGTGTTATTCACTTTATTGTGACTGTAAATAGCATAGTGTGCGGAGTTATTTATTTATTTAGACATTACAGTATATTTTACGTTGTTTTGTCTCTGTGTCCCTATGTGTCTGTGAAGTTGTAACATAAGCTATTTCCTCCAGGATCAATAAAGTTTTCTGATTCTGATTCAGATTCTAAACCCCTTATCAATAGTAGTCCGTATTTATAATAGCGACAAATCTTGATCATCTCCTTTGATGAAGAACCAAAAATATTTATACACAACTGTACAAATTACTCTTGTGACTGTCTTCTAATTGTAGCTCATGATCGAACATGTGGCTTTCTCCGGTAGTAGTTCGAGAAGCAGAAGGAAAAAGTGTAGAGTGTGTTAATAAGTAAGTTGCAGGAGAGGAGCAGACAGTCAAGGGTGAGACAGTCAGCGGGCTGCTGACAGAGCAGGACTTCCAGTCACAGCTGAGTTGTCCTGTCATCTACTAAGAGTGAGGAGAAGAGAGGAGAGCAGAGCAGAGGGGAAGTGAGGAAAAGGTTGTATGGTTCAAAAATGGAAAACATTTAAAGCCTTAAATCCCAGGCTTAATGTTCCTATCTTTATCCTATCTTTAATGGTCCTACCTTTATCTTTTTAGGTAATTCCACAACTAGGGTGCCATTTGTGTCACTGTTATTACATTTGCAAAAATGCATAAAAAGTAAAGGTAAAAACATTTTAACCACAGTGTATTTCAGGATATGTCCATTTACTATTTGCTTTGACAAATAACTGTAAAAGATGAACAAAACTTTCCTTCAGATTCCTATTTTTGCCTGTCCTGCTACACTTTACAATGAAATATGTTCAAAATCACATTTTTTAAACATTACTGAGTGACTTTATTTAAAAATCCAGTGTCTGGAACCTCATTTTCCCAGTTATACAGGTTAGGAAATGTTACCCAAACACTTTTGATCCAAAGAAATCCTAAGCCCTACACCCTAAATGTTCTAGCAGGCACATATTCAAGAGGAATTTGCTTCATACAAAACTGTTGAAGGTTATGGGAGGATAAAAAAGTCATCTCCTTTATAGGAATTTCTTTATTTTGGAGGAAATTGTGAGGTTGACTTAAAATTTGTTTTTTAAAAGTGAACCCTGTTACCCAAATTAAAGGTAAGCAACTCATAAAAAACATTTAAGTAAATCAGTTGTATGTTTTTAATGTTTTAATGCTATTAATTTTGTACCCTTTCTAACTCTGTGCTAAAACACAGTCCTGTTGCACATTTAGGCCACTGTCAACAAAGACACCTGGCTATCTTGGATTCAGTTGAAAAATGACCAAAAATAAATGTCCTGTAAGAGATAGATGGCACCCCCACTGTAGAATCAACCTCACTAAAAAGGTCCTCTCTATAGATTATGTTATAGACTATGAATGACTGTCCACTTTGGAGAATCCATGTTTATCTTTTTCATTTAATATTATATGCATTTCAGGAAAGAATTTAAATCTTGCTCTGCTGAAATGGGTATGTAAAGCAAATTTGATTTGTCCTGTCGAAATGTAGCCTTAGATGCCAGAACTGCAGGAGACTGTCTCCCCTGAGACAAGGCCTCTGTACATATTAGAGCTGGGGATTTTATCTTCTCTTCATCTTGAAATAAATAAGTTTGGACAAGAACGCAGCCCCAATACTCCTAAAAGCAAAGTAATAATTCAGCGACATTAATGCTGAAGCTGAAAGAGTCTTGGTTTTCTTCTGAGTTTCCAGCCGGTCTCATTCTGGGTGCAGTTCTGAACTGCAGCAACATCTATGTATTTTTCAGAACGTCATTTGTACAGTGCAGGAACTCTCACAGAGCTAAAATCTGTGAGAATCCCTATAGGGTGATGAGGCAATGACTCCACAAAAGCAACAATCCTTAGTGAGGTAAAATTATAGTCTATCTGTTCTAGCAAAACAAGACTGCTTGTCCATCTATCTGACACAGATGGAACATGACCTTTGTGGGAAACGGTATTTCCAGCTTTGACTTGATTGACATTCACTTTCTTCTCTTCAAGGCAAAACAATGGTGTACACAGGTCAGGCTGGAGGGCATGCTTCAAAAACACCCAAGACCGAAGTGATATACTCTTACCTGTGAGCAGAATCTGTTCACAGATTCCACAGTAGTTTCGGTTGATCAACGTGCTCTATGTCTCTTTTTCTCTCAAATATTTCATGTTTTTAAATATTTGTTTTAAAATTTGAGAGGGATGTCAAAATTGAGACACCTGCAAAGCACAGTCCAAATGACTTAATCAGGTTCCTCCACAGACCAATGAGGGCCTTACAAGGCAACTTCAACAATGCAAATGAATTATAGTACTCATAAAAAATGATGTCACATGCTGTAATGAGCTGTTGTGACAGATTATGTCTAATAATATAACTGTCACATTATAACTGCCACGGCAGATGTGGTTAGATGGCATGACCGTTTTATTAGGATAATGACAAACTGTCATGACATCAACCACTACGGTAACTGTCATGACCATCAATGTTAACATAACAATGATATATTAATGGCCCCAACCATGCCATTACTATTTCATGAGGCAGATTACCTCAGTGTTACATAGCAAGGTCATGCCAGTAAAACGTCACCCCGAATTCGAATGATTCATAGCCACAACAAAATACCACATAAATATAAACTAAACCCTCAGTACTGAAAATCAGCATTCCAGTCAAAAACCTGCAAATTTACTACTAAGGGCTGACTCCAAATTAAAAGGTCAGTGCCTCGTGTCTGTGGTCTACTTCAACAAAATCAGTGACGTCAGCCGGAATTAATCTTCATGTGGAATTAGACTCTTCTTTGGAGGAAAATCCCACAGAAATATATAACAGGGGGTCTGGAGTGTGACCTACTACACAGAAATGCTTAGTTTTGCCTAAACATCTAGAATTATTTCTTTTCAGTATCACTAGATAACTGTATCTTTAAAAAAGTGTAAAAAATGAAAAAGCCTCTTTGATCCTTGGACAATAAGGCTTAGATAAAGGCTGCAGGATAAATGATGGCGCACTGGTTTCGGATGTCTCGTTCTACTATTATCCTAGCAAGCTTTTAGACGTCAGTTACAGCGCAGATGATGACGTAAAACGCGTGCTGAACGCACACATGCTCACAACCACCAGCATTAGTGATGAGTACACACAGGAAGCAGCCAGAGTTTGTTAACTTAGCAGGCAAACAAATGCAGGGCTCACACGCTATGACTTAAACATGACAGGGAATTAAAGGACACACGCAGACCCTACAGACAGAGGAGGATGATCATAAAATGACAAGCCTTAGAGCTATGAACGTGTTCACTATGACTCTGAGCTCATTCAGACAGAGAGAGGACGTTCACTCACTCATCTCCATGTATTCAGGGGTGAGACCATCGAAGGGCTCCAGGTTGTGATCTAGATGCCATTGGCGCAGAGCTCGGCCGGTCTGCTCCACACGTTCCTCCGGGGCCCTTTTCTTCTCCTTCAGTGAGCGAAAGAGCTTCTTCAACTTCCTAAAGATGATGAGGATGGGTAGAAACAAAAAGTTACAGATCAATTAATAATGTATAAAACCGTCATTTCTGCAAGTCAAGCAGAAGACTCACACAACTATGAGCCCTCTTAAAGTCGAATTATCTCATGTTAGTGCCAAATTAAAACAGTATTAAAAATCAAACACCTGCGGATCTGTGGGTATTTTCATCCTCAATTATTTTGACAAGAAATATAAGTTCTTTGTATTAAAAAAGTAGCCACATGGCTTTGTGCTTCATGTCCAAGCAGAACTCAGCAGTATAAAACTGGTTCAGCAGATAAGATTGAACACTGGGACACTTTGACTCAAGTAATATATGAAATATGTACACAAACCCAGTTTGTAAAGGAATGTTCTAAAATGGACAGAAACCTCCAGAGACTGATGCTGTTATTAATGTGAAAGGACTGTAGAAGATTCATGTATTAAATGAATGTAATATGATGCAAATACTCTACAGTATACTAGATATCAAATAATCATGTTATTTTTTACACAAACAGTGCAGTGAGGTTTGTATTGCATTTAGCAACAAGAACATTTGTGAGGTCAAGTACTGATGTTGGACGATTAGTTTTGGAGCAGTACTCCAACTCATCTCAAAGCTGGAGTTTCATTATTCCAGAGAACTAATTTACAGTTCTCAATAGTCTAGTACTCTTTACCCCTTTAGCTGACACTTGATATTGGGCATGGTGACCTCAGGTTTGTGCAGCTGCTCCAGAATATCCCATTCTATTGACAATGCTTTCCTAGAGAGAACATGAAGTGTGCAAGGGAACCCTTGTCTCAGCAATGGAAGCAGCAGTTAAACTCACTGTATGGAGAAGAGCTTTTAGACATACAGTGTATTGGAGTAAACCACACCACAATGAATACCCGCGACGTCAAACACAGAGCATGCACCTGCTTGTTAACCGCAGACAGGCAGCCGAACACTGAAAAGTGTGACGCAGTGGCAGCACGTGAGAACAAATTGACTCTTAATTGCAGAAGCTCTTGACCCAACAGTGTGTCTTCACCTCATCTTCAGCAGACACCAGACACCAGACAGTAGGTGTCACGTCTGCTTCTTTCCTGAGGCCTATCCATCACTCTGGCCCCTAAAGCCCAGTTGTCATTAAAGGACAAGCAGGAGGAAAAGCACGTGTCAGTAGCAACTAGAACACTACTGACACATGAACAGTGAAGAATCACATGTGACAGTGGAGGCCTTCACTGAAGAAACTCGCTGTAAAATGGACCAGTTTTGCTGCCTTATTGTTTTTTAAAAAGACATCAAAAGTACAAAGCTGTACATCTGAAATTACATAGTGACCAAAATATTTTAAAAAATTATAGACTCTTCAAAGTACACTTCCCACCCCCCGGGTGCGGGGGGACGCAGAACTCTCCATCTCGGCTTAAGACCAGGAGGTAAAATGTGGAGGGGGCGGGATTGGGTGCACAGCTCTCTACATTTCAAAAGTTGGGGGGGGGTGAAACAAATGATTTTTAAAAAGTGGTTCCGGAGCTCATGCGCCCCCTATTATACACACTATTTTTTTTCCAACTTCAGAGAGCCATCTGGCCTACTTTCCTGCCAGGTTTGAAAAAGCATGCTTACTATAAGCTTAAGCGTAAAGCTTTTCATCCAAATGTATTTAAATTCTGGAAAACATTCGGGTGTACCCATACTTTTGATCTCTATATGGGCCAGCTGGTGGCCTAGTGGTTAGGGAGTTGTCCCTGTGATCAGAAGGTTGTGGGTTTGAATCCCAGGACTGCAAGTGACACCACTGAGCTACCCTTGAGTGAGGGGCTGCCCTCACACACTGCTCCCTGGCTGCCCACTGCTTTAGTTGGTAAATGGGTTAAATATACATAATAATATAGATATGTATTCGCATTGTTCACACTGTGTGCTGTGGTGTGTGCACACGTGACCATAAGGGGCCACTTTACTTTATATAAAGCCAAAGTATGAAGTATAGAGACAAATTCTTGGGTGTCAGTGAATGAACATGAGTCCTGCCAGGCAAAAGCCTCTTCACGTTTGGCAATCTACTCAGAGAGAGGGTTGTAGCTCTCCTTACACTTATAATTAACTGTCACTCTTGTAAAGTTTAACAGTGTGAGAACAAGCCGTCTTTAATCTCTGGAACCAGTTGCATGTTTTTATTAATATCTAAGCAGAACAGACTGAGCTGATCTGGGAAAATACAACTACAACAGAAAGGAAAAAATTGAGATCATATATGGAAAAAATGAATAAACAAACAAGTAACACTTGCCAAACAGACTAGCCTACACCAAATCGTAGAATGTTAGGAATATAGCGGAAATCAATTTGAATGTTTTGTGAGTTCTAGACCAACACTGAAAATAACTGAAAACAACAACATCCACATCCACTTTCTCCCAAGTTCCAACTATTACTGTTTTCTCCTGTCCGACAGTGCGGATTTCCTTCCTTGTGATAAACATTTCCAGATGCTACAACAGCACTGACACAGTATAACCAATAGGCTGCCTATTAATGAATGTCTTTCCTAAATACAAGCCATTCTCTCAACCGCACAAGGGATGAAATCACCAAAAGTCAAACAACACAGGCATTCACTGAGATGTCGCATGTTAACAGACAGTAAATTATTTTTAATGAAACACCATTGGGGCACTCTGCTTTCTCTAAGAGAGCTTCTTTCAGAACATTTTATAAAAATAAAATCTGCTTAAGGTCCTCCAGACCATGTTCCAGTAGTGACTGAGTTTTTTCAGGCAGGAACCCTAACATTCACGTTCACAGAGCTCTCCCTAATGTGTGGAAAGTTGCCATGAAGAGAGAATGAGGGGAGTTCACGTGGCGCTGGCTGCCTCTGCGGGCCAAATGTAGAGGATGTAATGGACCATGTGGTCCATATCTCTGCTTATTAATGCCTCCAATAAAACCCACTAAATGCAGCTGTTGCATTATTTATACTCCAAAAACACTGGCCTTTTCCAAAGCATTACTTTTTAATGCATGTCTTTGTATCATAAGTGCCTTTCTCCAGCCGTGCTAAAGCTCCCATTTACCAGCTGTTGAGGTGCATTTGCATTTGTGTGAACACAGAGAAGCACATGCATTCACACACATACACAAACACACACTCACTCACACACACATTCACACGCACACATTCACACGCGCACACACACACACACACACACACACACACACACACAAATACATACACATATATGCATAGAAACAAAGGTGCACTGGGTGAACACAACAAAATGTCCTGTGATGGACATGGTTCTAAATTGTATAACCACACACACACACAGACACACACACCATCTGCATGATATGATACAGGGAACTCTTTGGAGAATCTGAACTATGATGTAGGTCAGGTCTATGTGTACAGGGAACAGTGGGATATCGAGTCCTCCTGTCCCCTCTGGCCTCCATCTCACTGCTTCACTCCAGGCGCTCCACAGCCCTGCGCTTTCCTCAATAACGAGCACATATTTATAGAGCAGAACAGGAGAATCGGTTTAAAGTCACGCTCTCCTCGTTCTCCTCTCTCGGGCCTTTCCAAGGACTCTCTTCATTTGCATTCTTTTGTGAACTACTTAAATATATTTTTTTCCTCTGAAAATTTAAATAGCAAGAAAATGTGACACAGAAAAAAGGCAATGCTATAATCAAGCCCATGATTAGATTAAGCATTTACGTTCAGTGTACCACAAGGCTATTTAAATACAAGGTCACAGTGTCAAGTGGTTCAAAACAAAGGAATGGGATGAGAGGCAAATACAGAGACACTGGAAACCTGCCAACATCATACAGCTGTTGTGTTAATGCATGCTCATACAGGATAATGCCATGGCAATCGTTTTGTTTCAGATAGCACACACATACGCACGACAGTGCCAGTGCCAATGAATGATTGATGTTGCCGCTGTTGTAGGAGCATGCAGCAGGCCTGTTGGTGTAAACAGCCATTTTGCAATCGCACGCCACTGCAGATGTAAGCTGAACCACAGGAAACAGAAACCCAAGAGCCACCAGCATTTACCATCTACCCAGTACAGAGGATAAGCATGCGCACTGGACGACTGCCCTTAAAAGCCAGCACACTGCGTTAATTAAAATGAGTGGGAAAGAAACCACAAATGTGGAAGTGACCTGGGTAGTGTGATTGGATAAAGGCCTAGCATTTTGACCCCAACTGATTAGTGTAGAAACAGGTTAAGTACATTGAAAGGCAGGTTAACCACAAAACGGGAAACTAAACACTGATATAGAATGTCTCAACCACAGAGCAAACACAGAGGCCTCTCCATATGGACACAAGAGCATTTAAAAAAGCTTATTTAAACACTAATTTAATTCCTCTCTTCTGTTATCTGTCATTTATTTGAAATATACCAATGAGAATATGGAAATATAGTGCGGAATCACATACAGGCAGGTGAACACAGGTTAAAGGGGTTAATGAAGGAAGTGAGAGAAACTGAAGAGCTGGAAGTGGGGAGTGGTGCTCTCCTGAAGGACAACGGGGGGAGAAATAGGTTAAAAAGGGATTTTTAGTAAACGGGAAAGGCCGGCTCCAGGTCCATTCCATCGCCTTGGGGAAATCATGTCCTAGTTTTCCAGCCGTGCTGTCCAAGTACTCTTAAGCCCTTGTAGTAAAAAGTAATCTACATATTTTGACTTGTTCGATTTTTTCTTGATTGGTCTGCAGGCTGGTCAGAAGCAGTCAGCAGTTAGTCAACACAATTTTTAATTAGTCTTAAAATATACTCAGACATGCAGTTAGCACATAGCGAGGTGCTCCTTTTTAACATAAGACCATACAATGATCTTCAAGAGCAATGACCTTTCTCTCTGTGTTAATAAGAGCAACTATTGAGGATTTGTGAGTCAAGCACTGCTGTCTTTCACGACACATAGTATGCATCATTTGCATTTAAGTTCCACATCTGAGCCTGTGTGAACACGTGGAGGACCACTGGAATGTGTGTGTGAGTGTGTGTGAGTGTGTGTGTGTGTGTGTGTGTGTGTGTGAGAAAGAGAGAGAGAGAGGAAGAGGACTAAGGCATAATGAAATTCAGAGGGGGGCCAGAAAAAAAGCTAGAAACTGTAATCTTGGGATTTCCTGTAGTGGAAAAAACATGGAGCCTTTCAGAACCTGCATCATATGTCCAAGTCATTATCAGAGCACAACAGATAGTTCTGCCATATGTTTACGGCTCTTGTACTTTAGACAGGAGAGGCACAAGGAGCGCACAGTGTATAGATCTCTGAGCACTTACGGGATGGCAATTTCAAAGACGTTGTTCTGAATGAGCTGCTTCCCCAACATGATGATGCTGAGCTGAATACATAACTCAATGAGACATCCTCCAGGAGCACACTAGGGACAGAATGTACAGAATTTGATTAGTCCTCTAGTAACACTAGTGATGACAGCATTATTAAAAAAGTACAGTAGAGACCAGAAGATCACACACAAACACAGAAAAATAACAAACACATCCAAACACACCTCTTCCATACGGTAGTCATTGAAAATATAAACATAGTCCCCGGGTCGGCCAGCAAACCTGTTAAAAGAAAAAAGAAAAATCTGAAAGGTCACAGCCAGTTAGATAACTCTTCATTTTTCTGTCTCTCCCGGCAGCTGTGCACAATAAGCCACATGTCTGCTTTATTTTAGGCCTAAAGTTTGCACTGAAAGCATCCAGAGGGTTTACAGTGCCAAAGGACTTTCTCTTGCCTTTTCTTTGTCCACCGTAATCTGTACTATCTTTCCTTATCATACAGAGGAATACAGGGTGATTGTGTGCATGTGCTGGAGTAAAAAATGCATGAGAGAGGGGGAAGTACGTGTGTGTGTGTGTGTGTGTGTGTGTGTGTGTGTGTGTGTGTGTGTGTGTGTGTGTGTGTGTTCGGGCTTTAAATATAATGGAGCACAGTCTTTTGCACAACCATTGCATTTCTCCCTCACTTCCTTTAACGCTTATACCAGAATTACCTTGTTTTTCTAAGGTGCTTTACACGTTATTTGGTTCATTTTAACAAGTATAAGCACTCATGCCCAGGTTCGCGCTTAACGATTGAACTATATTCAAAAATCTTTGAACCCTGGTTCCAATCACTGCTAACGGGAATGCATTACATTAAAGACAGATGAAATTCAACATCAGAGCATGCTTTTCTCTGCTTACAGCAGTTTGTAAGTGATGTACTACCCTCATAATCTGCCTTTTTAAACATCTGACTCTTGATAAACACTCGTACCATTCTAGTAGCATTGGGTGCTGCTAAAAATGGTAGACATGCAATAAAATGGGTGATTCATTTTAATTGGTATAATTGTGATGCATGTGTGTTAAGTGTCAATTTTAATATAAAGTAGGATTAGGATAATACATTTATAGCAAGAATATTACATGGTAAATGTATTTTGTTGATTTTCTAAACTCAAAAATGGGTCAAAAGTTCAAAAATATGGAAACATATTCTCTACAGACAAAACACATCTGCACATTTTAATGCATTACTGTTTATTTCCAGACAAAATGTAGTCTATATGAGATACTACATTTATCTATATTATATATATTATATTATTAAGTTCATATTTGTTTTTTCCCAAATAAGTCAAACGTGACAAAAAAAAGAATAAGCCATATTTATGTTCACTGCAAAGAATGCTTGTAGAAAAATCAACAAAACCTGTCATTTGACAAAGGTGTTCAAATGTTTGTATACAATTGCATGTGGAAGATTTATATGAATTATACAGTGTTAGGCTAGTGAATTCCATTTTTTTGGCTCTAATTTAAGAAGATTTAATTTAACCTAACGAAATCTCTGGGCAATCAGAGAATCCCCACGTTTGAAATTTGATGCACTTTACCTCTGGAATTTGATTCAACAGGACCAAACTTTAGAGCAGACTTAACAAACAAACTGGGTGTGAAAACAACCATCATCTTTCACTGTAAGGATAAATGCCTGAGCATTAGGAAAGGCCTTGATCACTTACCTTCCTTTAAAGAAGGCCACATAAAAAATGGGGGCATAGGCATTCATGAACTTTAAAAGGAAGGCTTTCAGAATCAGTCGCTCCTCAAAGTTAGTCTCTGTCTTCGGGATCTCTGCAGATACATCAGATGTATTGAGGTTATATTAAAAAGTCTGCAATTATTTAACTTTGCCACTTTCAATGAACGTTTTCGAATTGTGTATGTGCTAAAATAGCTGATGATCTATTAAACTTTCTCTTTTTAAAACCCTCTGCTTGGTACAATCATGGGCATTCCATCAAACCCAGTGGTTTCCTTAACTATGGTGGGATTACATGTGTTTCCCTGCTAAATCTTACTGTGCAGATTAATGCATGGGTCTAAGTGACGTTGGCAATAAATGCACAATAAAGCCGTAATGCCAGCACCCCCAACGGCACACAACTGAAAGTACTCTAAGTGTGTAATTAAAAGATTCGTGAGAGGAAGGCATATGAAACACATCAAATGAACAAAGAGTTTGTGGTAAACTGGACCAATCTGTCAGTCTGGAAGTCTGGCGGACTATAATCAGGCCCAGCTAAGTGCATTTGGAAGTAGGTTAAAACGTGGCGTGATGCCACACTTTCACTGTATGTGGTCAGATTGAGGGAGGGTCTATGCCTTATTCAGCAGGCTGTAAACACCCATCACCCTCCCCAACTACCCCCCTCTGTCTCTCCCTCCGTCTCCCTTCGGCTGAGCAGGCGCTCATTTATTTAAAAGTCTCTGAAGGAAATTTCAGTGACGTCCAAATGAAAAGCCACGTTTCCACAGCTTTCTTGGATGGGCAGAGACGAGTCCAATCAAACTTTCATGACTACAGTGGTCCAGAGCTAAGGGGTATCTGCAGAGGTCTGCAGCAGAAAAAACAAGGACTGTAAATGCCAACCTAGTCTATGACTTTCATCCAGTTAGGTTCAACTTAACCTACACCTGGCACTCTTAAACCTACCCTGAACCTCAACTCGAAACCTAACACCAATCCTAACATGAAGCCTAGAGCTGGGCAATAGAACATTTTAAATGGCACACACATCACACTTCTCTACTGTGGATTTCAGCAGTACATAAGGAAAAATGACCGGCTTTTAGAAACATATTTCATCCAAGTTAATAGTATTTAGTATAGTGCAGGCTGTGAAAGGTAGTTTGTAACAGCATTTTAAATACAACATGACATGAGGGTTTATAGGGCATTGTGATAATATACCCTGTTTGAAATACTGTTTATATCAACTTAATTTAATCAGAAAGTTTATGAACAATCTGAACATGTGTAGATTAGCTATTGGGCATAAATGAAACGGTCTGTTATACAAAACATTCACAGTGTTGTAATCAGAAGGTGTTAGAAAACAGTGATCATTCATCTTCATACAATGTCCATTACAATGAACCATGAATTGTATCACAAGCATGTGCATCTTAGTTTAAATGTGTGGAAGTGTAGTGTAAACCTCACCCAGTTCTGTGAGCCAGACGGCCACTGAGCCGTAGATCTCATCCAGGATGAGAATGACCACTAGGTTGATGATGACAGCTGTGGCTGTGACCGTCACGCGCACGTTGGACTTGACCTGGGGGTCTGGGTTCATGGCCAGCAGGGTGGAGACAGTGATGCGGTACATGATCACCCCGAAAACTGCAGCAAACGTCACACCAAACTAGAGAGCAAGGCAGCAAAACAATAAAGAGCAGGATAGGCCAAGATTGTAAAAAGGAATGAATAGAAAGACACAGAAAGAAAAGAATGTAAACATGTCAAGCAATGGCCTTGTTAACATAATCTAATAACCACTTATAGAAGCAGCACTGCTCACCATCAACAGAATGGAGGAGATGTTAATGAAATATCCAGGCAACCGGTCTATCCATGTAAGCTTCTCATCTCCAGGCTGGAACAAGAAACAAAGAGACAGAGAGAGAGAGAGAGAGAGAGAGAGAGAGAGAGAGAGAGAGAGAGAGAGAGAGAGAGAGAGAGAGAGA